>SNQJ01S0053083.1:75023-100407 GCA_010110895.2 Picea sitchensis
GTTTCCATGTCACGTCAAGGGATCCATGATCCTTGACCTTCCATATACTAGAAATGTTCTGACTCAACCCTTCAGTTCCATTTGAAGGCTATAAAACGACCATATCTGAGCTATGGAAAAGGGGAGAAGAATTCAACTTTGAGAGTAAAGTTACTATGGAGAAATTATTCACTTCGTATTGAGTCAACATCCATTTTTCATTTTAAGTCTGAACACATTGTTCAACCCCCAAGTTGTTCCCTACTTGATCAAGAACCTCATTTTCTCTCTTATATGAGCTTGCCTTTAGCGGAGGATTGAAGTGGTGGAGGCCCAACTGGAAGGGACTTAGTTTTTCGGTTTTGAACTGTGTCGGCACAGAAGTTTGTAATTCATTCACTCCTATTGATTACATTTTAATAGAAATACTCTTTTATCGTCCAATCAATATATTGCAATTATTTGAATTGTTATTCCATGGGCGCATTTGTTATGAATGTTGATGGATTATGTTATTGAATGTGATAACTTTATATAGTATCACCATATGCTTGCATTTCTTGGTTGTTGAGGACAAGTTGCAGGTGTATTTCTTTGAGTCAAGTGCTCAACGGTGGACTTCATTGAACGTTTGGATGAGGCAGGCTCTTTATTATGTCTCATTAGCATATTTTCTTATATAGCATATATGAGATTAGAGTTGATTTCTGCGGTCACTTCTGTCTGTTGTGGTTTCCCCTATCCATAGAGAGATTTTCCTCGTAACAAATACCAACAAATGATATTGGGGAATTGATGTAATTTTCTCATTTTGCATCACAATTGAAGAGTCCACTCCAATGGAAGCAGAACTAGAGATGCAACCCACACTGGGTGAACTTCATTGTAAATCTTGTTGTGTCATTCTTATTTCTTTGTTGCTTATTATTTATGCTCATAGTATATTTATTTTTTTAACTTGTGTCAGTTTTCATACTTGTAAATCAATCATGTCATTAACTAGCTAATTAAGCATCCATATCAAATGGGACCAAAGATACCAAAACCCCTGGAATGTACTAGAACAAATGATAGAAATTTGTCAGTGTAAAGGATTCTACATCGACAAAGTTAGTATAAACATGGTTGGTATACACCTGAAGATTTTGTGGAAATGTCATCAATTACATCGACAGGATTATTGTTAACGTCACTAGTTACATCGAAATCATTGTTCTTAAGGCTTCTGGAACACCACCAGAAGTGATTACATTAACTTCATTGATTGCACAATTTCTTGTTTTGGATAGCTGGTTAAGTGTTGGAGACCCAGGTGAATAGGGTAAATGTATGAGTTCAATCGAACAGTGCCAAACCTAGGGCTTGATGGAAATTAGTTCGAGGCAAGAAATTTCACGAAAATTTAGGACTTAATCGATGGTAATGGTTTGAACTTTAATCAACAAGCAAACAACTTGGAGATAATGTATAAAAATATAATCATTGCGCATAAAAAAAATTGGTTTTTGATCTAAGTTAACTTGGTTGAGTGTTTTTTAAGGAATGATATAGATGTTAGGAAATGCCAAGGTGCATGCAGTCACAGTGTCTTTCGGTGTAGGTGACAAACAAAGACATTTTCATGGTTTATGGTGTTGTAGTTCGAGGGAAGGACATGGATTTGGGGAGAAACTATAGGTGGTTATTATTTATGGCATCGTGGGAAGCTAAGGAAGAGGAAAATTGATACTTCTAGGGACTATGGCCTAGTGAAATATAAAGGGAGGATGCATAAGGTAATATTGTGAGTCCAGGTCCGAGGGTAGAAAACCATAAACTTAACTAAAATAAAACAAGTGAAAATAAGGTAATCGTTTTCAGGGATTACTTAGACAATTATGCCACGTGGACGTGAAGAGTGTAATCTTGGTATGTAAATTATTTCATGAGTGGTAAATATTAATGATCAGTAAAAGGCTTGTTGCTCTTTTCTCCCTGAGAGATAATAAACAATGATTAAAATATGGGAGGAAGCATCCTTTTATAACTCCATGCATGAAACTTGATGCAATTGGAGGAAATGCAGTTAACTCGTCTAGAATGAAAGGTAGTGTTTCACTGGACATGAAGTTTGGAAGTGCTTAGTCATATCGGAGGAAATGATGGGAGCACCTCTTGAGTATACTAGATTTTTTTAGTGGAACTCTTCTAGTGGCACAATTTTGTACGTCGAGAATGAAATCTTCTAGTAGGCATCGATCAAGCATATAAAAATAAGTCTTTTGGTCTCATTACTTATGTATCGTAGGAGATTAATGGAACTCCTCTAGTCTAGTTGGTGAAGTTCGTGAGAGATCCTTTGGTTGAATCAAAGGATTTGATATTAACTTGGTTGGTTATTAATTCATGTATCGACATAATTCAGAGGAATCTCTCTGATGTATCATATAATTTTAATGGAAATATTCTTGTATGCATCGAAAGAGTTAAGGGGAACTCTATCAATATGCTCAAAAATTATTCTTGAAATTTCCTAAGTGTCAAAATTGAAACAAACCAAAACAAGATTGAAACATCAAGAAACATCATCAGAGAGGGATGAGAAGAATCAAAGATCAAAAGTAGAGGTAACTCTTCTTAGTAAGTCAAGAGGCTCCCATAGGAAGAAAGGAGGGGTTCATTTTCTTGGCATTGGGAATGAATTTTTCAAGCAAGAATAGAAGAAAAAGGGAGGTTGTTGATTCCTAGCACAACAAATGGTGACACACTTGGTGCAACCATGAATATCAACAAAGATGTATCTAAACAAAAAATGTTTGAGAATGGAAACATTGGATGTACATGACCCAAGAGAGAAAGAGTAGGTCCCATAGTTTTTAAAAGCGCAAATTTTAACGAGACAAAGTTTGTATGATGCAAGGGAGAGATAAAAAACATGCCCAAATCAAATTGAACATCATAATATAATCATTTTAACTGAAATTTCCTTCCGGAAGTCATGAGAAGTACAACAGGGAAATTATGCATCAAGAATGTTGAAAATACAAGTTCATTATGCATTTCCTTGGTGTTGCTCTACTGCTAGTGAGCATCTATAGCCCCGATGGAGTAACTATAATGTCACAAGCCTTTATCTTCTACCAGCGAACATCCATAGCCCTCGAAGATATACTTGCATGTCCCACATGAGCTATAATGCCTTTCCCCGAGACTTTACCCTTTATAATACGATTATCTTTAATTCAAAGAGAGATGGATGGGGGGATTCGAGTTTTCCTTTAAAGGAATGTAGGATGGCACCTGTCAAGGTGATATTTTCCAACTTGAATATAGATGCATAAATCCTTGAGTAACAATCCCTAAGTACGACAAATGCCTTTCAAAAATAGTTTCCATCTAGTTTCAGACAAAAACAAAATTTTCTCTTAGACATGACCCTTGAATCTCTTTCTTTCTACATTCTAAGAGTAAAATGATCATCTATTAATGAACTATGTTCCACTACTGGGTTTGACTTGAAGTGATGCACAACAATGATTGATAAAATGAAGTTATGACTAGAAGTCAAAATATAGATTTACTAGTTTTTGATACCAATGTGTCACACATAAAAAGTTATTCCGATCCAAGACATCACATTTTATGAGAATTCTAGGGTAATAAATTTTAAGAGAGAAGAGTAAAAACAACAGGAATAAAAAACAAACAAAATTGTAAATAAAAAAATGAAGCAATAAATGCAGAAAATGCAAAGTAAAATTGATTTGAAAATAAAAAATAAAAAAGAAAACTCTTTATTTATCTACAAGGAGAAACTTCCTCAAAGGCTAGATGATGCAATTTTTTATGATTTGGTCATTGATGAGGAGGAGGTATAAATCCCCTTAAATATTTTTTGATAGGTAAGTACCTAGGTTGATCCTCTCTCTGATCACGAAAGGACCCAACTACAATTGTTGAAACTTTGAATGTTTTCCTTTTTCTTCATGTGGCTTGTCCCACTTGAGGACTAGGTTCCCAACCTAAAAGTATTTCTTCCCGATGGACCTTTTATCAAACCAACATTTAATATTTCTTGTTGATATTAAAATTTGGTTTTATCTTTGGCTTGGTTCACCTCTAGATTCAATAAGGTGTCAATGCATATTTAGATGACATGACACTCTCTCCTGTGTCACTATTGTGTAAGCTAAATGGAAGGGAGGTAGATATTGGAAGGAAGGATAACCTCTTTCCCATAAAATAGAAATTAAGGAGAGGTACCTATGGATTCTTTGGGAGTGAAAATGTTATCCTAGAGGGAATTGGGTAATGCATTATGCCAATTCCTTTGTTGGTCATGTTATAGCACAAAGGTTTACATCTATGCATTTTTGATATGGCCCAACCCTTTTCCCTAGCTTTCTTATCAAAATCCCAAATTCCCTCATCAAAGTCACTTAAAAAACATGATTTTTTATTATATCCATGGATTTACTTTGTGCAATACATGGACATTTGCGCCTTTCTAGTCTGCAACCTACAGATGCCCTCAAAAAATGAAAAAACTAAAATAATTTCGCATTATCAGGCGAAGATTTTGGTTGGGATCATTTCCCAGCCTCCCTGATCCCATACCCAATGGAATTCATTCTCCTTAACCTCTCAAGGATGGTATAAATGCACCATTTGGGGCATGGATGAGAGGAATAATTGAGGTGCAATATCATGCTCGAAAAATTTAGCAAGATTCCCTATACCCCTTCATTCTCTGAGTAGCATCCCATACCTGGAAACTAATTTTCCACTGTTCATTCCTTTTCTATATGACTACAGGGTGTATTCCTATCCCTGTTGGTTTATCCAATGAAGAGAATCACCACTGAATTGATTCTTGAAGGTATTTCGATGAACCCGGGGTAGTTGGATTCGAACCAATACCAGAGGTTGAATGAGGTTGTAACCACCTTTTTCACATTATTGTTAATAGAAGAGTTATATTTACCTCCTATTGTATCTCTATTGGTTCATTGTGATGTTATATTCTAATGTCTTTCATATAAAATTAAATATATGCACATGATATATGTTATTTGAATGTATACATACCTTGTAGCATCCTATTCTTGGATTCATATTGTAGTCTAGTTCCAACAAAGATTAGCATCACTTCAAGAAGAGAGAGCGGGGATCGACATCAAATGAAGGATTTAAGGTGTGGGGCATCTCCTTCTTTCTTTCTCTCTCTCTTTCCTTATAAAAGTAGTTATTTATTGTATACATTGATATAGATGAGGATAGGTTCTATGTTTTGAATTCGGTCTTGCTCTACTAAGAATTGACCCAAGGTCACAGGGGAAAAATCTCATTCGTAGGTCGAGTATATTTTTTTTAAGAATGCATATCATATTTTTATTTGTTGATTCATCCAGGCCATTACTGTTGGATTACTGAGAGGGGGGGTGAATCAATAATAGGGAAATTTAATCCTTTTTAACCATATAATCCAAGTGTTATATCAATGTATCATTATCATCCAATAACTACATATTAAATAAGCAATCAACATATGAACAATCATACACATACACAATACACCTGTGTTTTACATGGAAACCCAAAGCGGGAGAAAACCACATAATGATTTTTCTTATATGTCTTGAAGAATTACATTCATTGGAAGAACCAACTTCCTTTTTTTTCCATATGCAACTTGAAGGAGGATCCAACCCCCTTCTTTCAGGACACAACCCGAGGGAAGCTCCAAATCCCCTATTCTATGGCTACAACTAGAAGGAGTCTACAATGCTCTATGTTCTCCGGCTACAACTGGAAGGTGGCTACAACCACCCGTCCTTTCCCGTCCAACCGCCATGAAGTAGAAGTAGAATTATGGAGCCACTATCACACTACCACTATGAGATATACTATTGTAAACCTATACCAATAAACTTTAACCATGCATCAACCATGCATAAACCTATACCTCAACCTGTAATCAACTTTTACCATAAAAAAGTGCATCAACCATTCACCAACCTGTACCAAACAACCTGTAATCAACATGTACTATAAACAAGTGCATCCAACCATGTACCAAGTATGTACCAATCATGTTTCAACTACTCATCAACTATGACTCATCAATATGTACCAACATCATCAACTATACACCTCATGTATGTGACAACTCATCAACTACTTGTCTCAACCATGTACCCAACGTGTACCTTAACCAAAAGCCCTCATCAATTTAATCATCCAAATATGATTTGTAAATCTTAATAGACCTGGTGTATATGATCACATACCCACAAACCTTCCTTAACTTTCACAACAAGAGACTAGCACTTTCATCAAACTTTTCTTTAGTCTCACATAACTAATTTGGCATTAGTCAATAACCCTAACTTGAAATAATCATAACTATGTACCTGTAATGAATAAATATCTGAAACTAGTACACAATGTTCTTTAGTTTATTTTATGCAATTCCTCCAGATGTCACTACATGGAACCTCTCAGAAAAGGAGTTACAAAAAAAATGGCATACCTTGCTGAATTCTGGCTTATTTTGGAGAACGACCTTGTAGAGAGTGCCCCACACGAAATATTTGTTGAATGGATCTGAAAATGTTGAACATAATAATATATACAGTAATGTAACCAACACATTTTGTCTTACTGAATTTGGATCTGTTATGAAGAAGTTATGACATTTTTACCCAAAACACCTGTTGTAGACTAGTTTCAAGACTAGCCACAAAACCTATTTTCCACGGAGTGTAAATCCAACAATACAATGACCCAGAAGATTAAATTTGTATCACAGATACTTGGATATGTTTCCTCAATGTCCAATCAATTTCACAATCTGAATCATTCTAGAAAAAAAAATTATTGCGAAAATGGTGAGATGACCTGTAAATAACATGCCTTAGAAAGCATCATTAAAAGAATTTATCCTCCCTTGAATTTCAACCTTCTTTTATTCATCTTCCCTATGAAATTAGGCTTAGATATACTTTGGTTACCTCATCCACCTATATATATTCAATATGCTGAAGTATGATGTAAAATGAGTGAGCCTTTCCTCTTATTTATACTCTCCAAGTAGCTTCCTTAGAAGCATCTTCTAGGTCACTTTGCCCACTTTCCTTATTTTAGGGTTAACCCACTTCTAATTTCTCCATTAAGTTGATTATTTAAATAATTTATTTTGTATTCAATTTGAATTATACTACAATCATCACTTCACTTTATTATTTACCTTATAAAATCTCTTAAACCACTTTGACTACTTTGACCTTTTGGGGCTTCTAGATGACATATGAGGGTCCTCCAACTGTGTAAGGCCATAACTCTCAAACCGTGAGGAGTTATGTGGTGTTACACATACCACCAGAAATGGCATGAAATGTACTATGCATATAGAATAGTATTACCTGAAAATATATCAAAAATCATACCATTATCGATAAAAAAAAACTTGGGTCCATTACCCAAACCTTGGTTCTAGAACTTCTCATGGCCATAACTCTCTAACCGTGAGGAGTTATGTGATGTTCCACATACCAATGTTACCTTCAAATATATTAAAACTCATACCATTATGCATGAAACAACCTTGTGTCCATTACCCAAACCTTTGTTCTATATTTGTTCAAGGGTTGACATCAATGACAACCAAACTTAATCAACAATATCCCCCTTTGACATTAATGGAAACAATCTGATGCAATACTGAAATCATTTCATGAAATACTGAAGTCATATCACTCATGCTCCCACTGGAACCTTTGCCTCTCTGTGACCATTTCTCCCCCTGGAATCGTTCATTTTTCCTCTTCATATGATAAATCTCTCCCCCTTTGTCATCAATGGAAAAGTTATATTTCCATCCAAGGCCTCTCCCCCTAACTGAACTATCCTCTTTATGGTGCTTCCTCGTGTACATCTAAGAAATATAAGATAATCATTCAAAAGCATTCATTTTGGAGTAGAAATAACTCCGAGTCTCTGGTGAAAATACTCAAAGGCTTCCCATGGAAGTGGTTTTGTAAATATGTCTACCACTTTTTCTTTTGTGCCCACATACTCAACTTTGATGTTCTTTTCTGCAACCTGTTCCTGTAGAAAGTGATACTAGATTGGAATGTTCTTCATCTTGGATTGAATCACCGGGTTCTTTGAGATACTGATGGCACTTGTATTATCAAAATAGATTGGAATGGGCTCATCATACTCAACCTATATATATGTCAGAGTTTGTTTCATCCAAAGAACTTGTGTACAACATGTTGATGCTGTAATATACTTTGCCTCGACTATAGATAGATATTTTGATGATTGTTTCTTTCTCAGCCATGATACTAAACACTCACCCAAGTAAAACGATGTTCCACTGGTACTCCATCAATCATCAATACAACCTGCCCAGGCTGCATCTATCTACGAAATAAAAGATAGATCCTTTCCTTTTGGATACCATAATACAAACTCTTTTGTTCCTTTGAGATATCTGAAAATCCTCTTCACTGCTAACACATATGATTCCTTTGATGCTGCTTAAAATCATGCTACCTGTCCAATTGCCTTCATTACATCTGGTCTGTATGTTGTCACATATAGTAGGCTACCAATCATTGACATGTATTTCCTTTGATCTGTAGACTTTGAATCATCATCTTTTCTTAACTTGCAACTAGTTTTCATGGGAGTGATAACTGGTTTTCAATATTCCATTCCGACCCTCTTTAGTATTTCTCTGATATACTTGGTTTGATAAATAAAAATTCCTTGGTTTCTTTGATGTATTTGAAGTCCTAGAAAGAAGGATAGTTCTCCAAGTAATGACATTTTTGTTGGCCCTTGACCAAGTTTTGGGAATTTCTTGGTCATGTTGACTTATTTTGGAACTTTGACAGCCTGTCGAAGAAGGAGCACAAGACGAAGCGAAGATCATGGGATCACGGGATTAGTGCTTCAAATGATTAGATATATTTTCTTATTCTTAGTACTAATGATAGGTATAATAATAGATTTGATATACATGAATATGATCAGTGCTTGATCTACCAGATTTGACCTATTTACTTATGATAAGTGCTTAAATACATTATATCAATGTTAATGTTGCAAAGTTTTGTCTTATAAGAGAAGTGGTTATTGAATTTATATTGAGGAACTGATGGTGCTAAGTGATTTACTAATTAGTACAATCACAGATCTGTGTCCCAGCTAAGGTTGCAGACACTTGAGTCCTGCAATCTCCCCTACCTCTACCTTGGGTGAGACTTCATTTTCTTCGCAGGTGTTGCCAAAAGGGCTGATAGTTAGGGTTTTGTTGGTGCGTTGTTGTAGCATTGAACCCTGGGTCTGCCCCTGTGCCAACAAATGGTTCTGTTGCCAAGACCTGAAACTGTGATTGCTGGGAACTGAGAAAGAAGAATCTATGTGAAAATATTCATCTTAAATTTGTGGAATCTCTATGCGTAGATCTATGCCCTAGCGTGCAGTATTCTACTTGATTTATAAAGACCTGTGTTAAAGAAAGAAGCTCGATCTGAAGAAAGAAGATTGGATTTGAAGGAAAGAAGTAAGATCTGAAATCTCTGTGCTCTAAGAAAGGTAAAAGTTAGAACGTATGATTAAAAGAGGTAATATCTACAAGCTCTGTGCTCTGATAAATGTAAGAATAGTTAAAAGTTTTATATCTGAAAGCTTTGTGCTATGTAGAAGTAAGATAAGTGGAAATTTTTTATTTCTAGAGTATGGAAATAGGTATGTTTAATAGAGCATGTCCTAGTTTAAAAGTTAGGGCATAAATAGATGAAAGAAGGTTTGATATGAGTAGATATGATAAGAATAGTGAAAGATATATTATACCTATGCATAGAAAGAATGTTTGGACTAACAAATGGATGTAGGATCCTAGAAAGAATTTGTTACAGGTTAGCTACCATGATCCTAGTACACAGTACAGGAGAGGCTGGGGATCATTTAAAAGAAAGAGAGGATTGACCCTCTGTTATAGTTGCCGAAGACCAGGACATCTTTCTAAGGAATTCCATGGAAGAATACCTAGTTGTCTTTGTTGTAAGGCTATGGACCATGAAGTGTTGGATTTCCCTAGAATGATCACTAATCTTGAAAGAATGACTTTGAACCAAGAGAACCCTAAGGAAGATCCATAAACTAAGGCTATAGTAGAGCCCCAGAAAGAATCAGAGAAAGTATTTTTGCAAATAAACAAAACCCTGAATGATCATCGACATGTCAGGTTATTAGAGATCTTTAAAGAAAAAGAATGCATTGAAGAAAGAATAGGAGACTTCGACATTGACTGTGTTCTAGATGAAGAAACATAAGTGAATATCATGACAGAAAGAACTTGGGAAGCTATATGGAAGCCTGCTATGATCCCTTCATTAGGAGGAATATGACTAGTCAGAGGAAAGCTGGTAAACTTATGTGGGAAGCTCCCTCAGATACCTATGAATGTTAATGGAACTTCGACAAAGGAATATTTTGAGATTATTAAGTTTGTTGAAGACAATGCTCCATTTACCATGTTAATAGGAAAACCTTGGATTGATAGATCTCAAGCTAGACGAAAGGAATAAGAAGAATCCTTGGAGTAGAAGAAACAAGACTTAAAATATTTCATGACTAGAAGGATTGCATAATTGATTGAAGAACATGAGAATAGATTGAAGCTAGTTGACACTAGATACCCTGATGTCGAAGATGTAGGAACATCAAAGGACTTCTAGAATACTAAAGTACCTATCGCAGACAAAGTAAAGGTATTACCACTGAATACTAGGAAAGAATCTCAACAACGCGCAGTGACTATGTTAAAAGAAGATAAGAATCAGAATGGAAAAAAAACTACCGAGAAGAATCTTAATGGAAAGAAGGCTAGGAAAAAAAGTAAGAAGAGAGATAAGTTGCAGAAGGTTCCAGAGGGAACTTCGCAGAAAGAAAATTTGCAGAATTGGATTTTCGTCGCGTTATCAGAACAATGACATAGGGCACTTCACCATGATGAAGAAATATATTCGTTGGGCCAATATATCCATTCGACTGCCACTCCAAATGGATCAAATTGTTTTTATAGCTCGACACCAAACCATTAGACCGCTCCATAATGGATCGAACAAGAGTTAATGGAGGATCATAACTATTGCAAGTGAATCGTTTCCAAGTTGCCTACTTATCCCATCGTGACATGCACAGAGAACACTTTTGCTAACTGAGAATTCGAAGCCCGCAGACTAAGTGACTTGTCTGCAGTGATCATTGCACCCTTGCTGTTATTCTAGTGCAGTGTCTAAGACCATTGTGACCCCAATAATTTTAATTCCGAGAGCGTATGTCCGACAAGCTCACCACAGTTGAAGAATCAGTAACAAAATTTCTCCTCGAATTAATGACCGAGAGATTCATTTCAGAAAGAGGAGTGTCTATAGGTATACAAGCATCGACAAGGAGAGGACTGTCGACCTCTTTGTCCAGTTCTTGAGTCGGCCCATCCCCACCATCTGATGAGAGGTGAACTAAAAATAGGGATGATCTCACAAATACTAAGTTGATTCTGAGCATTCTACCCACCTACCTACCACCTCTGAGCGACTCAATCAATCGAGAAATTTTGCCTAGAGAGTTTGAGTACGCTTTGCTCACTGCGTACCTCCCGAAAGGGATACGTGCAATGTGCATAGACCATGATAAGATCACAACATTGAAGTTTAGTAACTTAAAACTCGGTGACAGGAAGGTATACAACATGCTCGCCCCACACAAAGCATCTGACGATAACCAAGGGAAAGAACTCGAAGGTCATCCCCCAATCATGGACCATGAACCTTGCGCAATCCACAATGTTGAATGTCATGAAGATTCCTCACTTCGGTAGGCACCAAGAAGTGAACGCATTGGTCAATTTGTTGTTGTCCTTCTACCATTGTGGATATTTGTGGTTGAATTGCCGCATCATAGTGGATCTAACATTGATCAACTGAATCACAGGTTTGAGCATGCAAGGCCCTGACCCAGAAGATTTCTACCCCGAAAAGATCACAAATCGCACCCTGGTGGAGAAGATCAAAGACACCTATAGAGACGTCGAGAAGGGAATGTGAGGCTACAAGGTAGCTTCTATCTAGAGTGGCACAATATGCCTCACCTACCAATTGATCATAGGGAAGTTGGTGTGAAATAATCGACCCACCCAAGTCATGGGGTTTGTAGTCGACCTCGTGGGGAAGTGCACAAAAGGACTTCAAATGAATTGGGTGAAGTACCTTGTAAACCAGCTAGAACTAGACTGTAGGGAAGCGCATGACCAAGGATATGAGTTCCACTTCAGCTGGCTACTCATCTTGATCACTTTTATTGCATGGGAGATGCCGGAAGGTGCGACCTTCCCGGACATTGATCCCTTTGAACCGTTGGTTGCGAAGTTCAGTACGCTGTGGTAATCCAGTGACATGAGAAAGCAGTGGCAATCAAATGTCATCTTCCACACCTATTACAACTAGCTAAAGATCTCTATCCAGCCTGATCCTTGTATAACCCTGAACACTCTCCACAGGTTCAGACCCTTGATGAAATTCAACACAGATCTCCATTTCATATATATCACAACACACGTTGATGAGCATAAACAACAACTGGAGTCATACTACAAGTTGACCGAGGAAGACTTATAAGAGATTACTAAGGAGTGGTCGGTGGACCTCCTCATCCCAGCAGACCCTGCAGAGCTATATGATATTGACAGTCTAGAAGCAGTGCAAGATACACTTGGACCAAGCAAGACCAAGAAAAATGAAGAAGCTCAAGATGTAAGCAGTACCTTGGTGAAGGCTGCTTCTATCTATCCTAAGCGTGGAGGTGATGGTGGAGAGGTAGATGGCACAGAAGTGGAACAGAATAAAGGAGAGGTTACACCGCCTAGAGATGAGGAGGACCCCTCGAAGAAAAGGAAGGTTTCCCCTCCGAAACCTTCTTTAAGAAATAAATTAAAAGAAACCAGGACCAAATTTGAGACCACCCTCACCTCAGACGACTTTGAATTTTTCATCGCAACATTGAACGATGCTTCGCTGGAGATAACAGAGAATCAATAAGCTAAGAAGGAAGAGGTGTTCAATCGGATCAAATTTGAACTTCAAGGAATGCAACAAGCATTACATTCTATCCATGCAGTTCCTACTGCACCTCTATCAACATAAACATGAAGACTAGGTGATGAGTCAACTCAACTCCACTGCATTGCTAATACAGTTGAAGCTCTCCTTCAATGAGCTTAGGAAGAGACAACACAATCCACCTAGGATTTAGCGCAAGTATAGAAATACCTTGAGGACCAACGCAGTGTTGCAGAATGGGAGAATCTTGATTGTAAGAGAAGTTCGATGAAGAAAAAGCCTAGTTGCATAAAGAAAAGGAACAATTTCTCACAAAGAAACTCAAAGTAAAGGAATTGGTCAACAAACAACTTCTCTCTGTGACATCCATCGAAGGAAAGACTGAAGAGTGAGCTCCACAACAGGTGGCACAACTCGAAGAAGTAATCCAACAGCTCCAACATCGCATAGCAGACTTGGAGCTTTTCACTATGCCCGAGAACCCTCAAGATGTAAGAGACCTCAGGGAAGCAACTTCCCATAGCACAGTCGACAGATTAAAATCTCTTTCCTTGGAGTGCAAGCAATTGAGTAACAATAACACTCAGACCTATGAAGACCTTAATGAGAACCTAGAGTTACAGGCGCTGGAGTCCCAACTCCAAGAAGTGAAGCAACATGCAGATACACTACAGGTGAAACTGAAGGCCTTGTTAGTTGTAGACAGAATGAAGAGGTCTCATGAACAACGTACAACTTAGCAGCAGATCCATATGCTTCAAAGAAAAGTGATGGAATTCACTCGATGACTTCAACCTGTGTAAGATAAGGCATGTCTATTGTTTACATAGGTCAAGAGAAAAGGATCAGAAGTAGAACAACTCGTCATCACATCAAAACATCGCATAGAAGGGCCAGTGAATGACGTAGTGATCCATTAGTTCTTTGAACAAGAGGCCACAATAAAGAAGCATGTCCAAGCAGCTTGAGAAAATCCTGAGGCATTTGAGGCGGAATTGGTTAGACCAGAGTGACTCGGGATGAGTCACAGGTGAGTGTTGGAGGCCTGTTGGCCCTTAACCAAGTTTTGGGAATTTCTTGGTCATGTTGACCTATTTTGGAAATTCGACAGCCTTTCGAAGAAGGAGTGCAAGACGAAGTGGATATCACAGGATCTCGGCCCCCTTTTGGGCTCCTTTTTGGGTTTTTGGGAATATGTAACGGGAAGGGGATGTCGACCCATGGGTTTACCCATGTTTAGGCCTATTTTGTATTTATATATAGATGTCTAGCCCATACAGAGAAAGTGTGGATGATATATCGATGTGATGTAGGCTAAGTGTCAAGAGTTGGATCTATGTGATCAAGGCTTTGTGCATTCTGTGTAAGACTTGCAGAGCTGAGTGCAAGTCCTTGTGCGAGCAAGTCCTTATGCAATACGATAGGAGGATTAGTGGTGTAACGCAAGGAAGAAGGATCTAGTGAGCTGTGAATATCTTCTATCCCATGTGGAGTAAGGCTTTTAAGGATCTTTGCTTTTAACCAATTAACCGAAGACAATAGAGAAGAAGAGTTGGTGGACGTAGCCCTAGGAGAGGGGTGAACCAAGTAAACACTATGTTGTCTTTCTTTGTGCTTGTCTTAATGTGTTTATGTCTCCTTTTGCTAAGTGATTGAGATGATTAGATAGATCTTCTTATGCTTAGTACTAATGATAGGTAGAATAATAGATCTGATATACATGAATATGCTCAGTGCTTGGTGCTTGTCTTAATGTGTTTATGTCTCCTTTTGCTAAGTGATTGAGATGATTAGATAGATCTTCTTATGCTTAGTACTAATGATAGGTAGAATAATAGATCTGATATACATGAATATGCTCAGTGCTTGATCTACCATATATGACCTATTTACTTATGATAAGTGATTAAATGCATTAGATGAGTGTTAATGATGCAAAGTTTTGTCTTCTATGTGAAGTGGTTATTTACTATATATTGAGGAACTGACAGTGCTAAGTTATTTATTAAGTAGTACAATCACAGATCTGTGTCCCAACTAAGGTTGCAGACACTAGAGTCCTTGTTGACGGGAGAAAATGATCGCCCGTCAACTGGAACAATGAGTACGGTTTGGGGTTGTCTAAATAACCCAAGTCGTTTGGTCTAACTCATTCCGACGGGTTTAACGGCTTCTTTAGCCAATCTAAAAGTCCTAAAAGAAACAAATAAAATAAATGAAATAACTAACTAATTACTAATTACTATATATATATATGTACATACGTATAATGTAACTATTGTAGATATATTTAAATGAAAGATCTACTTATATTACTTATGTACATGATATACAAACTGCAAGTTTTAATCTAAACTTACGAAACTCAATGTGAAAAATGATTGCTTCGAAGAAGTAGATAAAGAAAGCACATAATTTTTTTTTTTGTTTTTCCTTTATAAATCTAAACTAATATAAAAAAAAATACTATGAAACAAAAACGTGTGGATAGTCAAAAGTCGAACCATACATTCAAGTTTCAGTGATGAGTAAATGACAAAAAAATGTAAATGATCTAACCTGTTAGTGATTTAGTGATATGTATCCAAGCATCTGCATGATTAGAGAACATCCAACTACCATGTCCAAGAGGGAAACCTGCAATGAACCTTAAGAATGTTCTAAATAAATCCAGAACAATGTGTTGGCAGTTGAGCTTTAATAACAAAATAAATGATATGAATAGGTCCCGTGATATTATGATCGCAAGCGATTACATTAAGATAAATCTGATTGTAACAACATTGCATTTGATCATTCCACTAAAAATTAAAGAGAAATCCTATCATTTAAGCTGAATAGATGATCACACTGTTAATATCTAAAGCATCAAATATGGACGATATTTATAAAAGAATTATCCCAAAACATAACAGATCATGAAGTCTAAATCTATCAAAACCTATTAGCATATCAGGATAAACAAAACATAAATGAAAACACCATTTACAAGAAGATAAAGCCAAAATGTATATTGTTGGTCCATTTAAGTATGTGAATTAATAGTCCATCTTATGCCCCAAGACAAGATGATTTGATTACAAAAATCTATAGTATTTAAAGAGTTCTTGTAAGCTAAACATCCTATATTGTAAGTTAGGATCAGATCTTAAAAGGATCTAAGAGTTACAAAAATAGAGGGTCTAAAAAGCCACTCAATATCAAACTGTATCTTCAAAATTATGAAAGTTTTGTTTTGATTTACAAAATAAGCCAAAATAAATGACTAATTAACTAAGTCCAGAAATGATTCATCTTATGAGATCACCACAAGATACATCATATCCTGAAAGAAAAAAAAAAAAGCAAATTAGATATTTATTTAACCAACATTTTCCAAATTTTATATGAAAATTGACTTGGCTGCAAAATCTCTTGATTCTATAGCCAGTCTTATTATTGACAACAAAAATCTAAATCACTCTATATTAATTAGAAAAATAACAATAAAATAACAAATAAATAAATAAAAATCTTACCATTCAACTGAAAACCAAATTCGAATCACAAAATTTAAGAGTTGATTATAGCCTCGAGACTATCGAAATTTTTTATTATGATATTGCCAGTCCTTTTCAAGCATTTTCCTTGCATTTGTGCATTGATCTTGAGCTCAGTTTTCAATTATCAGTGAGCGGTTTTGAGTCGTAAGAGAATTGATTTTTTCTTGAAGGAAGGGAATTTCTGTGTAATATAGACCTATCCAATGTAAACACACTTCACAGTTTACCACAGGGGCAAATGGTTGAGGAAGCACATGACTGTGTGTTAAAACACTACTACCATCCACTGTCGGATTTTGACCGAATTTAATTACTTGAAAATCCTTGTTCTGCTTCAGACACGGTGGAAATTTATTCACATAATCAAAGGCTTGACTGAGATCCGGTTTAGAGTGATTTGGGTCTTCAACTTCCATGATTTTTTCAATCTCTGAATCATATCTCTCATGGACCTCAATCGATTCGATCGAGCTCACATGAGGTTTTGATCTATTTCGTAGGCTCCCAGAAATTAGTCTCCCATCCCTCTTGTTATTATACCCTCGCATGTATCAATTTTTCTTTGATTGTTTGGAAGGGTTTCCATTGGTGGATTTGACGTCAAGTTTAGGGTCGACAACTTGTTCACATTCATAAATTTTGACCATCTTGGAGCCAACATCCTTCTGTTCACACATAGACTGATCGGGCGTAGCCCTTTCACAAGGGTTTTCACATAAGAACACTGGCCTATCACTAGAGGGAAAAAGAGACTTCTCTAGCATAGGTTTATCAACCACCAAAGTCTCCAAAGGGTTTACTGTAACAAAGCAATTGCGAGTCACGAAAGCATCCCAATCATCATTAAGTAGTTTCAGATGATGGGCTATCAACAACTTAATCAACCCATGATGAAATATGCCAGAATCCAATTTCTTCCTTTAATATCTCTTTGACATATTATATAAACTTGTTAATAAGTAAAAATTCATGTTTAACTGGAAACCGATAAAATGCATTAGCAGTCTTATGTGATAAAGGAAGACGAGGCCGTAGCGACCTTAACAAGTAACAAATTTCCTTAACACTTCCAATAGACTGTGCCATCTATCTTTCAACAGAGAGAGTGGCATACCTTTGTCACATCGTTGAATTTTACGAGAGGTGACGAGCAAGCTCCATGGTACCTCCTCCAACTTGGAATTTTTAAACCATTTTTGGCCGATGAGGGGGAGGTTCGCTGCCTCGCTCAAAAATTCCACGGGGATTTCTAATTGAATATCACCCACTTTGGCTCTACATCCATCGAAAGTGAGGGTGAACTCTTGGGCCACTTGTAAGTTATAACCATGGAATTTCTTGAGAAACTCAACCCAACCCTGACTCTTAAGGTCTTCACTCACATCATTGCACAACAACAAAGTTTGGGAGCCATTCGACTCGACATGGACGACAAGGACCATAAGGGTTTGGATAGGAAGTCATGAAGGAGACCAAAACTCACTATGAGCATAAAGGGTGGTAGAAATAGAGGAAAGCTAAAGAAAATAACAAAGGAATAAAACCAACAATTACCCTAGCGTGACCAAAATGAGAGCATAAGGGATTTCAAGTGACGAAAATTCGGGCGTTTCGAGTAATGAATGCCCTGAGTACAGAGAGAAACCCAAGACTCTGGTTTGTAATGATGGATCTGTTGATTCAAACTTCCACCTCAAACAGAGTACATGGTACGACTAAGTTGTTTTTGAATCCGATCATATGTAATGGATACCTCGTTTTTCCAAGCTTAGGAGAGGATGCGACCCAAAAAATCAAAATACCAATCAAAAGATTTAAAATAAAAAATGATCTACCAAGGACGTTAAATGAAGAATCATATAGTCTTAATGCCAATCTATTCTTGATTTATTTTCAAAGTAATTAAGATATAGCTTATAATCCAGGAGCAACTCAAAACAAATGTTTTATTGATATATGATAAGCTTCAAAGAAAAACAACATTCATTAAAAGAGTTGTAAGAACATTGACCCTTCTAGAGACATAAGCCTTAGATACAATTGCAATACGATTATAAGTTTCAATTCTTCATTCATGCTTTTAGTCATGAACGAAGAATGAAAATGAAAAAATAAAAATAAGAACAATCAAAACACCTTTTTTACAGGCAAATAGTCACCTTCAAATAGCAATATTTACATGCAAAAGTGTAGGCAGGTACATGAATTGTTATTTGTCACTTTAAAAGGAAAAAATTGTGTAGGGCTGCCAACAATGGCGACTTACTGGGAGAAAAATTTATCTCTGCATCACCGACGAGTTCATGTTAGGACTTCTTAGAATGATTACGATCAAAAACAGTTGAAGTACATCAAGCATCCCAACAATAAATACATAGTCCAGGTTAGGATATCTTACTGTTCAACTGAAATCCAGTGACAAATTTTAAAAATGAGAGCATTGATGTTCAAGTCCATGGCTCCGATATTGTTGACAGGGCCACTGTTGGTAGCAGGCATCCATCACCTCGATAGGGATGTCAATTAAACCACTCTGTCGCATCTACCCTTTCCAAGAAATTTCAATACACAATGAAGGATACTTATGACCAATATCAAAATGTATACCTGAGAATTTTCTTGAACCTGACATTGCTTCATTGCCAGCGAGCCTGTTCAGTACCCTAGCGAAGTTGTCTTGGCATCATGCATGCATTTACCCACTACCAGCAGACCTGTTCATTATCCTGGCGGGTTTACAAACACTTCCCACAACTCTCGAGAAATTGTTTACAATCTGGTATAAATTTAAAGATATTCAGAAGAGCGGGGTGATGCTGAAAATTTTAGTCTTTAGAACACTGGTTATTTTCTAGCCTTTAATTTTCTGCTTAATCACCTTCATTATGATATGAAATTAGTTTCTTGATGAAACTAATTTTTCGAGGACAGGAAGGCATACTTGATTTTCATTCTTTAAAAGCAAGGACAACGTAAAAATCTTTAAAGATGGTCGTGTCTACTCATAATTATAAAGTGAGACTAGGAAATCTGTTTCAAACAAAAAATTTCTTTAGCTAGTTTGTGTTTCAACAATTCACAACATTGATGCTATTGAGAAGACCTTAATAGTTTCTTCATGATGATGCATTCTGGTTCCCTTTCACTAACTAGAAGGTGAAACATACATAAGTTTAACCAAAAAGCAGCGAAAACAAACAAAATGAAAAGAACCAAAATCAGAAAATAAAAATAAATAAAAATAGAAAAATATGTACGAAAGGTTGATCTGGAATTATCACGAAAAATACCTCTTGAGAGCTTGGCCATTCACCGAGAAGGTGTCTAGTTGTCCCTCTAAATTTTGTAGGTGGAAAGAGCTAGGACCTAGTTTTTCAGCGATTACGAAGGGCCCCAACCATATGTTCTGGAACTTGGTATGTTCCCCTTTTCCCTCATGAGGTTTATCCCACTTGAGAACCATATATCCTACTTCGAGGTTTCTATCTGAAGTAGAGTTTGAATCGAACTAGCTTTTCACAATATGTTGACGCTGATCCAGTCTCTCTTTTACCTCCTCTAATTTCAACAAAGCATTAATTCAACTTTCAAGAGGAGGACAATCTTCTTCCTGAACTTTCTGCGATAATTGTAGAGAGGGAAGCAAAACATGAGGAGGGAGAATCGCTTCTCTCTCGTATACGAGAAAGAAAGGAGAACTACCAACATAAGTTTTCAGTGTCACCTTATCATCCCATAGCATGTTAGAAAGCACGTTGTTCCAGTTTTTGTGGTTTTCAGAAACTGTCCTCTTGATGATTTTGATCAGGTTTTTGTTTGTTGATTCTGCTAAGCTGTTTCCTTGGGGGTAATATCTAGCATAATATTTTAGTTTAATCCCTTTTTCTAAAGGAAAAACACTCATATCGAGGGATGAAAAGTAGGAAGCATTATCGAAGACCAAACACCCAGGAATACCGAATCGAGTAATGATGTTTGAGTTAAGGAAATATATTACCTGAGTAGTGTTTACCACTTTTAGTGGTGCAGCCTTGGACCATATGGTAAAATAATTCATTGTTGTAATGATGTATTTATGTTGCTGCGAGGAAGTGGGGTTAATCGGCCCTATAATGTCAAGACCCCACTACTGAAAAAGAGAATCTACCAAAATAGGTTGCAAAGGGAATGCTTCCTTCTGTACTCGTCCAAGAGCCTTTTGGAAGATTATGCATTTACGACATAATGCATGGGCATATTTGAACAATGTGGGCCAATAGTACTGAGCTCTTAATACTTTGTGAGCAGTGGTGTCTCCGCCGAAGTGCCCACCAGCTTCACCTGCATGTAGTTTAGATCATACTCTCTTTGCTTCATCTCTTTCCAAACAATGCATGAGGACATTATCAAACTTTTTACAGAATAATATGCCATTTACCAGTTGGAAAGGTGCAGATTTTAGTATTAATGCTCTTCTCTTTTTTGGATTGAGATGGAGAGGAGAAGAAATGTGTGTTAGATAAAACTTAATATCATCAAACCAAGAATTAGCAACAACTTGTGTACAATAGATTTGATTTTGACTACGCTGATTTACAGTTAAGACATTAATTTGACTCTGTTGCTCTTCAATTGAATCAACCACTAGTTTGCACAAACCTTGACCTCTGACAATTTGTGTAGGAGTAATTTCGAGGTCATACTCTTGTAACAATGTCATCCAGTTTTCCCGTTTTTCACCCAATTCCTTTTGTACTAATAGGTTTATGGAAACATGATAAGGCACAACAAATTTAATTCTGAATTTCAACAAATATGATTGGAAATGTTTCAGTTCTTTGAAAATTGCATAAGCATGTTGATCTATAGCCATGTAGTTAAGGTCTTCTCCTTTGAAGGATGAGGTCATAAAGGCAATGGGGATTTCATTTCTTTCAGCATTCTTTTCGGTCAACACAATGGCATAAGATCGGTCAGAGGCAAAAGTATAAGGAGTGAAATCTTGTGAGAAATCAGGACTCATCCAGGAAGGGTCCTCCACTATGGATTTTTGGATGGAATCAAAATCTTTATTTTCCTGTGGTCCCCAATGATATTGAACATCCTTTTTAATTAATTTTTGCAATGGCCCTACCATTTCTGAGAAACTCGGGACAAACCTTCTGATAAAATTGATCTGGCCTAAAAAAGATTGCATAGATTTTTTGGAGGAGGGGGGAGGAAGTTTGGCAATGGCTTAAGTTCTTTCGGGATCGATGATCATCCCATCACTGGATACTAAGAATCTGATAATTTTAACTTGTTCCACTGCAAAGATAGAATTCTTAGGGTTGAGAGATATGTCGTACTTGCGACATCGTTCTAGGATGGACCTAAGGTGAGACAAGTCATCTTTCTTGTTTTTGGAGAAAACAATAATGTCATCAAGATAGACCACTACAGATTGATTGATGAGACCACGAAAAACAATATCCATTGCTCTCTAAAAAGTGTCCTTGGCATTTATAATCCCAAAAGGCATTTTCCTGTAGGCGTAAGTATCCCATGGGGTACGAAAAATGGTTTTTAACTGGTCTGGGGGGGACATGTGGAGTTGGTTGTATCCTGAAAAAATGTCTAGTAGTGACAGTCTTTCGAAACCATATACCTGTTGAATAATTTGTTCCATTGGAGGAATAGGATAATTGTCTTTGTCAGACACTCGGTTCAAGTTCCGAAAATCGACACAGAGTCAAATTTCACCACTTTTCTTTCTTATAGGAACCAGATTAGACACCCATTGTGTGTGTCTTACTAGGAAGATTATCTTTGCGTTCAATAATTTATTTATCTCTTTATTGACTATTGTTCCATCTTAGGGTGCATCTTTCTCAGCTTCTGCTGAAAAGGTTGAGTCTGGGGTTCCATGGGGATGATATGTTGTATTATGTTAGGGTCAAAAGTTTTTAAATCATCGTATGTACAAGCAAATACATCCTTGAATTATCTAAAGAGTTTTATAAAAGCGAACCACTCTTTCTCAGACCATCCCATTCCCAGATTGATATATTGTGGATTATCTTTAGTCCCTAGATTTACCTTTTCATGAGTCAAGGAAGAACTGTTTGTTTTACAATTTACTGATTTTCTAAATTTACCATGCAAATCATAAAACTTTTGTATTCTTACTGTTGGCATGTTTTACAGGCAGAGTATGCTTGTCATTGATGGAAAGTACAACAAGGATGATGGATTGAGTACAGGAAGGATGTGTCAGGCGGGCACCAGAAGTCTTTTGGGAATACGCTGCAGAGCAAGCTCGACAAGATCACAGTATGTAGTGATGGATCTCATTGAAGATTTCCCGATGAACGTCATATATGAGCCCGAGGTCCGACCAACATTGGATCCAGGAGAACTTACATGCTCTTTAACGAGCAAGGTGAAATGTGAAACCCCGAAAATGGTGACCTCACCTCAACAAAGACTCCATTTCAGAGTTTCGGTTACCGGGAGATGGAGAAGTCAAGAGTCGAGACTCTTCAACATAGGAGTCTCGAAGTCGCGAAATGCGAAACCCCAAAATCGTGAAATAGGCACATCACTCGAAGTTTTGGATACCAAGATTTTGGTTACTAGGAGATGGAGATGTCAGAGACTCACATCATCATGAGTCCCGAAGTGCCAAAATGCGAAAACCCGAAACAGGCGCATCGCTTGGAGTGTTGGATACTGGTATTTCGGTTACCGGGAGATGGAGATATCAGATACTCACATCACTAGGAATCCCGAAGTGCCGAAATGTGAAAACCCAAAACAGGCGCATCGCTTGGAGTACTGGATACCGGGATTTTGGATACCGAGAGATGGAAATGACAAAGACTCTCATCATAAGGAGTCTCGAAGTCACGAAACCCAAAGTTGAGAAATGATAAAGACTCCATACCAGAGTTTCGGATACCGGGAGTAGGAGGAGTCAAGAGTAAAGACTCTTCATCAGAGGAGTCCCGAAATCGCGAAACCCAAAGTCGTGAAATTTCATAGACAAGCTCTGTTTCAGAGTTTCGAGCACCGAAACATGGAGAGTCAAGAAACTTTACCATAGGAATACCGAAATGCCGATTCGCCGAAATGATAAACGCTGGAGTATCGGACCGTTGATATGACTCCATTTCGGAGTTCCATATACCGGGAGTTGAAGTGTCGAAACACTTCACCACAGGAGTACCGAAATGCCGAAGTGCCGAAATGTGAAATTACGAAATGCAGTTTTTGAATAAGGCTATGGCCACAACCATTGGTCACATTGGCGAGAGATAGAGGAAAGAGCTAGAGAAACCAAGCTCCATTTTGGGGATCGCGACATGGAGTGTCGAGAAACTTGATCACACAAATCCCGAAATGTCGAAGAGAGGAATGCCGAAATGAATGCAAGACTAATGAAAGTTATCCAACGGTGCAGATGAAATTGAGTCAAATCGGAGGGCTATTGTTGCACGTCACAATGTAACTGCCAGAAACCACTGATGGTTTCTGCCAGAGGAATTGAAGACACTTCGGGGTGATTGACAGAGGAGGTGAAGTATCTCAAGGCATCTGCAAGTAGAACACTGACTGTTCATGGAGGCGATTAGCAGCTGGATGAGCGTTGGAGCATGTAACTACAACAAAGTAGTTGAGCTCGACTATAACAGAAGATGAAGAATATTAACTGCTGGTGATGCGAAGTAATTTGATCCTGACACCCAGTGATGATGGACACATGGGATTAACAAACAGAGAAGCTGAAGAGTTTCCATAGGTCTTTAGAAAATGCCCGTTGAAAGGGCCACCTGCTACTTCTTCGCATGGAAGATTTTGGAGAAAAATGGTATTGTTCTGCTGAACTGTTGTTATGACAAAAGGACTTTCCCAGAGAGCATCAAATTTTCCGTGTTTCCCCTTCTCTTTCCTTGCTGCATCCCATTTTAAGACCAATTCCCCTATTTTGAAAATATTTGTTTTGACTTTCTTGTCGAAAATCTCCTTCATCTTTTCTTGGTGTAATTCTATCTTTTCCAGAAGCTTCTCTCTATCTTGATGCAACTCTACCAGATTATGGATTCTTCAAGTTAAATCACTTGGTTTAGAGTCAGTTTCTTGTAAAAACTTTTCAACTGGCAGTGCAAGTTGAACATGAAATATGGCTTTAGTACCATATACCAACTTCAAGGGAGATGTACCAATTGACTTTTTATTTGTAACCCTGTCAGCCCACAAAGAAAATTTTATCTTGGAATCCCAGCCTCTGGTATTTTGTTCAAGCAACTTCTTTATAATTTTGACTAAACTCTTATTTGATGACTCAGCTAAGCCATTTCCTTGTGGATAGTAAGCAGTGGAATGTACTAGCTGAACTCCCAGCTCTTCACATAGTTTTACCAAGTGTTTATATTTGAATGCAACAACGTTATTAGTGACTATTATCTTAGGGAAACCAAATATAGCAAATATGTTTTCTTGCAGAAAATTAATGATGACAGTACGATTGGCGTTCCTGGTAGGAATGACCTCAATCCACTTTGTAAAATAATCGGTGCCAACAGGAATCCATCTGTGCTCGTTGTTAGAAGGCAAGTGAATCTCACCTATGAAATCCAGACCCCATTACTGGAAGGGACCTGTGACTACTATAGGTCTGAGTGGAAGAGATTTTAGTTGTTGTTTTCCTGCAAACCTTTGGCACTTGTCACATGTTCTCACAAACTCACACACATCTGAAAATGAGGACGACCAGTAATAACCAGATCT
>SNQJ01S0053083.1:100435-118789 GCA_010110895.2 Picea sitchensis
CCAATAGTGATGTCCTCTGCATTCACTATTATGGAACTCAGTCATGACTTTAGCTACTTCCTCTTGGTTTATGCACCTCAATAAAAAACCTATTGGATTTTTCCAGAACAATAAGTTGTTATTGATGCAGAAATTCATGGCATTGAGCTTTAAATCCCTTCCTTGTGTTTTTGTCAAATCTGAAGGGACTGATAAAGTTTGCAGAAAATGAATAATGTGGTTGTACCATTTGCAATTATCTAGGTGAGCTGAGACCTACATTTCCTCACTTCCTTTATCCTCTGAAGACTAAACATTATCTGCATTCACACTTACCAAATTTATCTCAAGCAGTTTACAATTTTCTTTTGCAAGAAGTTTGGCAAGGCCTTGACCTTTCACAAGTTTTGACGATTTAATTTCAACATCAAATTCAATTAACTTTTCTATCCACTTACTCCTTTTCCCATCTATGTCAGGTTGTATAAGCACATCTTTAACTGAACTGGAAGGTACGTAAGCTATTACCTTGGCTTGAAGGATGTAAACTCTGAAAGCTTTTAATGACTTGATGAGTGCATATGCTTGTTTCTCCAATAATTCATACTTCACCTCTGCATCTCTCAAGACTTTACTAAAGAAGGCAACTGGCTACTCCTGATCATCGACATTTCTCTGCAATAGTACTACTGCAATTGTATTTTTTGAAGCAAATGAAAAGATATAAAACTCCTTCGCGAAGTTGGGGCTTATTAAAACGGGGGCTGTCATAATGGCTTCCTTGATAGAATTGAATGAGTGTTTGGCTTCTTTAGTCCATTTTACTTCGGAGTTCTTTCTTAACATAGGAGTGATATGCTTTGTGAGTTCTGCAAATTTTGCTATAAACCTCATGATAAAGTTTATAGTCCCATGGAAAGACTGAATGCCCTTCTTTGATCTAGGAAGAGAAATTTTTTTAATGGCTTCTACTCTTTTTGGGTCGATCCTCACCCCATTAGCTGAAACAATATGTCCAAGTAATTTCCCTTCCTTAAGTGAAAAATTTGATTTTTTTGGATTAAGAGAAATGCCATACCTTCGATATTTTAGGAATGTCTTTTTCAAGTGTTGCAAATGATGTTCATGGATGTTCGAAAAAATAGTAATGTCATCAAGATATATCAAGACAAATTTGTATTTCTCCCCAACGAAAGCAATGTCCATCGCCCTTTGGAATGTCGCTCCTGCATTCATCAATCCAAAAGGCATATTTTCGTACATAAATGTACCCCATGGAGTAGTAAAGGCAGCCTTTTCTCTATCGTCCAGATGAACAACAATCTGGCTATATCCAGAAAACCCATCAATAAAAGACATCACCTTTGATCTTGACACCTTCTGCAAAATATGTTCCATTTTGGGCAACGGGTAGTTGTCCTTCCTAGAGCATTTATTCAAATTTCTAAAATCCACGCAAAGTCTGATATCTCCATTCTTCTTTCTGACCGGCACAAGATTTGCAATCCACTCTGAATATCTAAGAGGTATGATAATGTGGGCATCCAATAGTTTCTTGATTTCCCTTTCCATTGTAGGCATCAACATAGGATTAAAGGATCTAAGTTTCTTCCTAAATGGTGTGGTATCTTTGTTCAAGGGGATCTTATGCTGAATTACCTCTATGTCAAAAGTCTTCAAGTCATCATATTTCCAAGCAAAAATGTTAGCAAACTCCTTTAACAATTCACCATAATTAGCCTTTTGTTTTTTAGTCAAATGTGAAGCTAAGTTGACATATTTAGGATCTTGTTCGTTGGCTACATTATACTGCAAAACTTCTGAATCTTTTTCCCCCTTTTCCAATTTGACAGCTACATCATTGTTATCAAAAAGCTTTTCTAAAAGGACCAAACCTTTAGGAATTTTGTTGGTGGACAACTGTACTATTTGATGTGCTTCAATTTTACTTCTGAATTTTGGCTTCTCAGCTTCATCGTCATGTTCATTCTCCTAATCAATTTGCAAATCTGCAAACTCATCTAATATTGCAAGAAATCTAGTGAGTTCAACATCGTCTTCGAAAACCTTCCAGAATTTTACATTGTCAAGGAGGGATGGCCTATACTTAACTTGAATTTCGTAATTCAATTTATGAGGTAGAGGAGGTATAAAAGCACAGGCCAACACAACTAATGAATCAACCAATTCATTCACTGCTCTTGGTACATATGAAATTTTGAAATCTGCAAAAGTATGAATTGCCCTCAAAACTTCATCTCTATATTCTTTCAACCTGACATGTTTTGCTTGAAAGGACTTATTTACTTGTTGAATGATTAAATCTACGTCTCTGAATACATGTAATCTTTTAATATCCATCTTCTTGGCTGCATTTAACCCCAGGAGCAGTGCCTCATACTCTGCAATATTGTTAGTCACTTTAAAATCAAGCTTAAAGAACAAATGAGAAGTTTTCTTTGAAGGAGAAATCAATACCACCCCTGCTCCTATTGATTCTTTGGTACAAGCACCATCAAAGAACATGGTCTAAATATCATCCTCTGCTACTTCTATGGACTGAACTGTGGGATTTCTAGGCAGCAATGCATCTGGTAATGAATCATCAATTTGTAAAATGCAAGATCCCATACCTGTGTCAACAAAATAGATAGGATGGTTGGATGGATTTTGTTCGTCACTGATTACATATGCCAACTGTGATTCCCTGTATAACCTTCTGTTTATCCCTCCAAAAATAGGGATAGTAGCATAGGATAGATCCATTTGAAGAGTGCCATCTAGCCTCTTCATCCACGATCTTGATAACAAACATCCAAATTTAGGTGGGATGTCTGCCACTACTATATCCATAACCATAGTTTTCATGGATGCTTGGGTTAAAGTTATAGCCAAGTCCTTGATCATTCCGAAACATTTGAATTTTTGAGAGTCAAAAGAGAAAAGATCATGGTAAGACTTAGTGATCTCTAGCCCAAGCTCATCCATGACCGCCTTTGGCATTAAATTGTGAGAAGCACCGGAGTCCAACAAACAGTTATGTAATGTTTTCTCATGAATATTTAGAGAGATGTAAAAAGGAGGACAACTTTTGTCTCTATATTCTATCATTTGGCCCAGAGTAATGGTTGGATTTTCATCATATATGTTGAGAATATCAGTAGAAGGGGATATAGATTTGGGATCCAGAGTTTTGAGGATATCTTTCTTGAATGTTTCATTTTTCATTAACTCAACCAGAGGAATGGGAATTTTAATTTTTTGTATTTCAGCCTCAAAATTAAAAGAATAGGGGACTTTATCAGAGACTTTTACCTCGTTTAAAGGATATTTCTGAATGCTTTGTTGTTCAACAGGGGTCTGACTTTTTGGAATTTGTTTCTTGACAGGGACAACAGTCTTCTTGGGAGGAGCTGATGCTTTTTCTTTTGAGGGATCCGTTTGCTGATTCTCTAATGTCTGATCTTTTTTCTTAACAGGGATTGTGCTCTTTTCAGGAGAGGCCGGTGCATTCTATTGGGCAGTATTAGACTTATATCGTAGATTATATATGTTCTTATCTTCCGTCGTAAAAATTCCATCATCAACAGTATTATCCTCTGTCTGTTCAATCATCAATGCCTCTTCATAGTCGTGTTGTGTCAGATAAGATTTCCTCGTTTCTTCTCCAACACAGTGAATATTATCTTCTCCATCTTCTTGATAGTCACCTTCATCTTAATCCATCATGACATTCTGAAGAGGATCCTTTATTCTCTGATCTTCAGTAGGATTCCTTTCTCTTTGCAAAATCAGCGTTGGCTGATTATTTCTTCTGAAGTTATTAGGATTTTGATTTGGGTTTCTACCTGCATAATCATAAGTTCCCCTTCCCTTTACAGGCTTCTTATTTTCAATTTTGAGCTTAGATATCTCAGAGGTTAGAGACTCTAACATCTTAGCCATTTTATCTAACTTTGGGTCAGCACTTGATGAAGAAGAAGCTTCATTTCTTGGCCTTCTCCTATCAGAATTTCCCTTTAGCTTTTGAGNATTTTCAATTTTGAGCTTAGATATCTCAGAGGTTAGAGACTCTAACATCTTAGCCATTTTATCTAACTTTGGGTCAGCACTTGATGAAGAAGAAGCTTCATTTCTTGGCCTTCTCCTATCAGAATTTCCCTTTAGCTTTTGAGTAGCCAAAATATTTGATTCCACCTCAAGGGAAACATCTTGCATCAGAGATAGTGTAGGTGACCTCCTTTATCTCAACAATAAATAGAACTCTCAGTCAAAAGAATCAGAATATGTGATTTTGGCAGAAGCATCTGAAGGTTTTATCTCTGCTGGTATTTTTCTATACATCTGGTTAAATCTTTTAGTGAAATCAGAGACTGACTCACCATTTTGTTTCCTTAGATTTTCAAATTATGTGATATAGTATAGAAAATCTCTTCTATCACCCCAGTGTTTCAAGAAGGTATCATCCAATTTCTCAATTCCAGCGATGGAACCAGCAGGGAGTTCTTTGAACCATTTCCTAGCATGGCCATCTAAGATTTGGACAAAAACTCGTGTCCAAACATCTTCCTCCTCAATATTAAGGTTTTTAGCATAACTGTAGAAAGCCTCAACATGTTCTTCAACAGACACATCGCCTTCACCTGTGAATTTGGGCATATAATTCTGATAGTCTCCTTTCAGCATAGTTGATACTGGGTTTGGCAATATAAGTGGTGCATACCTAGCAGCTAGGATTTGTTGCATCTTAGTCAAAGGAGGTGGTGCAGCCATAATGATCAGGGGTGAGAGAGGTGATAGTTTCTTCTTTGACTCTTCAACACTGGGGGAATGTGAAGGAGGTGAATCTTCTAATGGGAAAGAGGTATGATATGAGGCTCTGTAAAAATGTGCAAGTTGTTCAGCTAAGTTTTCTTCACCTTTAGCAGACAACTCTTGAAGAAGATGTTCAACATCAAGGAGGCTAGTATAGATGTTTAAATGATCTTCTTTCTGCTATGAATGAAAAGACTCAAGAGAGGAAGAACTATGATTTCTTTCTAAATTCTTAGATGCTTTTTTAACCAATTTTGAATCTGTCAATTCATCATCATTGCTATTTTCCTGTTGATAAAAAGGACTTTGTTCTTCTACAGTAGTTGCATTTGTGTTTTCATAGGCACTCTTGGAAAACAATTCAAATTTTTCTGTAGTAGATTTTCCAGAACTAAAGAGAGGATTACCTTTTGTATCTGATTTTGAAGCTTGACCCTGAATTGTCTTTCCTCTTCTGAGAATTAGTTCTGGATTGGGCACTGGTGTGACAGGTGATTCTTGTGGATTCACCCTAGTACTGATCCTCTTAGGAGTCAAGATGAACTTGTGGATTCGCCAAATAGATAGTTAAACCCAATAAAATGTCTAATCTTTGTCTATCATCAAAGATCAGCTCTGTGTCATATCCCAGGAAAGCAGAGCTTAAATTTCGTTTTCCTCGGCAACGGCGCCAATTTGTTATCACTCCAAGAATCCCTTTGTGGTTGTAGATCAAAGGTTCTTGGTAACTTAAGAATATGATATATAGGTATGCTTGGAACAATGGGATGACTCAATGATTAATGTAATAGACAACTCATCATACATTCAAATGAAACAGTGCTTTTAGAAAACAATAATCAGACCAGATATTTTTTAAAAGAGAGGATGAAGAATACTAATCTTGATTGTCAAATACAACTAGGTGTAGGGCTTAATGCAAGGTAGTAATAAATCCTTCACTTCAAGTTTATGAGATTAATAAAGAGATGGCAGTCTTTAAAAGCTAAGATAAACTGAAATAAAGTACATAAACAAGATGCATGAACAATTCTGATATTGAAAGCAAAAGGAGACTGTAATTCTATTATCCAATAAGAGTCCATACAGTAGCCAAAATGTATTCCCAGTTTGAACCCTTATCTCTTAGAAACGATAGGCATTTATAGCCTTTTACAATCAACTTTTAAGATCCTGAAAACTTGGATCTGTATCTAAAAATAGAAAATAAAACTAACTAAATGCAATTGATAAACAAAGACTAGTTCCTAGAACTCGAACTGTCTTCTATGTCAATCTTGACATCTGTACTTCATCAGCTTTAGGACTCTATTGTGTCGTGGAAAAGGTAAAGGCACCTGTTTTCTGTAGCTGGACTCCTTTAATTAACCATAATCAAAACTTTAGGTGACCAAATTAGCATTTGGTTTTCAAAATCTCCACAAATCTCTGATGCTTTGTGTTTATTGATTAAGTGGTTAATCCTTTGATGCTCTCGAACCCCTTTTAAATACTTGAAAATTGCCTTTCTCCAGCTTAGCTTTCAAAACTTTCTTTTTGTGCTTTCACTAGCTAATTCACCTTATGATCTGTCGGTTAGCTGGTGAAAGTTCCGCCTTTCACCAGCTAACTGGTTGAAAATTTACCCTTTGCGCTAGTGAAAGTTTTGTCTTGGCCAAAAAGGAAACTTCTGCCTCCAAAACTGTTGTTTTACAAAAAACTTAGTGTGTCTTTGATTTATCTCCCTACATATTCACAAAAACCTGGGCCAGTACCTGTAGATCTGGATGTGACTTATGCTTCTGCTTCAATTTCTTAATTTTCCTCTTAAGGCGTTTTGCTAACCACCATAAACTGTTATAGTCCTTGGTGATTTTCTTCTTTTTCTTTTTTTCTTTGACACTCTCATGAGACAACTTCTAAAATGTTGCATTTGTCTCTGCAAAATTGTCCAACAGGGATTTGTATCTTGCCTTGATTACTCTTTCCAAAACCTCCTATTGAGCAATCACCTCTTTCAGTTGCTTAATTTTTTGTGATTTCTTTGACTTTTTTCTCTTTGATGTTTCACCTTCATCAATGGGAGTAAAAGTCTCACAGTCTTGTGAAAATTCCATGGAGTGTTCAGGGCTTTTAATGGCTGGACTTTCATCTTCTTGCTCTGGCTCTGTTTCCAAGTCTGTTTATGGTAGATTGAGAATATTTGTCTTCTTTACTGTAGGTTGCTCTAAATTTGTTTCAAAATTTAATTTTTTCTTTGCTCTTTGATACTTTATGCCGGAAATACTATCCTCTGGTGGTCCTGGAAGAGCTCTCCTCCTCCTTGAGATACTCTTAGGAGTTACTTTCTTTTTCCCATCTTTCTTCTGCTCTTTCATGGGCTAAGTTTGGGTCTCAAAGCCTTCCCAAAAACGAAAATGTTGCCAAGTCCTTCCTCTTTGTCTTAGTTCTTCTAGGATTATCAATTTGATCAGGCCGAAATGAAAAAGAGTGTTGTTCATACTTAGAGGTTCAGCCCTAATCTTTTTACATACTTTGGTTAGTATTTTATGAAAGAAGAAAGGTAAATTCAGGAGAGTCTTCCCTGTGAAATGATCTAAGAGTTTGAAATGATATAGCATCAGCTTATCATACCTACCTTCTGAGGTTATATAGAGTTGAATTCCTTTGAACAAGTCTTTCCATTCGTCCTCCAGATGAGAAACTGACATGCTTTTCTTCCAGGTAATATTTCTGAATTCTGCCTTAAGGTATGCTCTGAAATTCAGATTCTTGGTTACTGTTGTCTTAAACCATCTCTGACCTGATCTAGGTAAGTTGGTTATTGTGGCAATGGCGACTTCATCAACTATCATTACTATAGAACTCACACTAGCTCTGTTTCCATCATATGATTTAGCAAATGCTTCAGCTGTTGTTTGGTGTTAACCATTTTGTAACCTTTCAACATAACCCATGCAGCCTGCATCTGAGAATTTTTTTTTCACATTTGGATGTGACTGTAAGAAATACAGGCTATCCAATTCTTTCCTCAGTAATAAAACACTTCGTTTCCTTGCCATCTGTAACTTGAACCTCAGACAATTTGCAAACAATGTCACAATAGTTTCCTGATTGAGCCAAGGTTTGGCGCTGGTGAAAACTCTCGGTGTTGCCAATTCAAATATGGAACCATAACATATTTCCTATGAACGGTGCGTGTTGAAAATATGAAGTGTCGATTTGATGTCGCCGGCTGAGTAGTACTGCTCCTTTACCTATGATGATGACTGTGAATTCGTCATCTCCAACGCCATCATTGTTGAATCCTACATTCACGAACACGATCCGCCATAATATTCAATTTAGACATGCATAACAGAATCCTCATCATCATTTGCTTCCACCAGTGCCTCATAATAATTATGTCACGTGTGTCAAATGTGTCATCTTTTTTATTTCTGAAATCATGGAAGAAAAACACGTGTTTTATGCTTTCACCAGCTAACTGTCTGTGGGAAAGTACTCCTTAACCATTGAAACTCGCCGCTTTCACCAACTAACATCGACCTTGCAACACGCATTAGCTGTTGAAAATATTTTCATGAAATTTTATAGAAAAGACCTTTATGGATCAACTTTATTTCTAAGGCATGAATTTAAAAACTAAGTTTTGACACTAGAAGAAATTAAAAACAAATAGAGAAACCTACAGATGACCATGCTATCACCTACAAAATGAAACCAAGTGACTGATTCATTTTGGGAGATAACACCTTGTGCACCAATCTGGGTATAAAATATTCTAAACGACATCTAGTTCTGAAATACCACGGGGCTCTGCATAGGTACTTCCAAACCAAAATGAATTTCATAGACATATCATCACTGGGAGCTTCCTATTGATATGCTATCAAAATCAAGAACAAATTTAGGCACCAAAAAAAATAGGAGTCCAGGTATGCAAATCTTCAACAACCAAAGTATGATAAAGACGACCCTAAAAAACAATGTCTTGAAAACCCGTCCAAGCCACAGGAAAATAAGTGTAATGAAAAGATGAAGAAGGAAAATGGAAAGTGGTGTAATTTCCATAAAATCCGATGGCACAACATTGATTAATGTTTCTCAAAACAAACATCGGTGGCCAAGATCAAAGAAAAGAAGCTGAACCCTAAATCAGAATATGATTCATAAAATAATGGAAGAAGATAGATCATCGATGTAGACTCCACTGATATTGTCACAACTACAAAAATTCAACCAGAAGAACCAGTAGATCCTAGAGAGGGGGAGTGTTTTTTTCATTCCCAGATGTGGGTGAAGGGGACCCCACTAGATTTTATTGTTGATAGCAGAAGCCAAAAGAACCTCATCTTAGTAAAGGTCATCAAGTAGTTTGGATTGTCAACAACACCAAACCTACAACCATACAACATTGGGTGGCTTCACTAAGGATGAGATCTTCATGTCAACCAACACTGTTGATTGTCATATGGCATCCAACCCTTTAAGGATGAGGTATTATGTTATTTTTCACAACTAGATGTCTGTGATGTTCTTTTTGGCTAGCCATATATGTGGAAGTGCCATGTTATTTATGAGTCATCACCCCATAGTGTCATTGTTACTTTGGGGGGTCATGTCTATAGGATACCAGAGGTAGTTCTGAATACTGTCCCACCTAAACAATGTCACAAGGTATTATCTCATACTAAATAATTCATCTTCTTCACAATCTATTCAAAAGGTGAACATAAGGACACTGCAACCTTGGACCAAGACCTTCCTTTCCAACATAATCATATTGTAGAAGAGAAATAAGATATTGTTTATTCACCTACAATGGTACCTACACACTACCTAGTCAAGCCAATATACAATAGTTTGGTTGAGTAGATTCAACCCTGCCAGCAACAGGTTCATGACAATCTTCAACAAGCTAAGCAGTGCAACTTCTGTGGAAAGGCAAGTATCTCACCATGTTTCAGATTCAACAAACACTTCCCCTCTCCCTTGGGAACTCAATGCAATGGAGACCATTTCTTCCTAAATATGGAGGATTTATCTAGGTAGATATCGTTGGCCACCCACCTATTCCAACTAGCTCAAAACATTTTTTTGAAAACTTACTATTTTTAACAATTTATCAGGACCTAAACTTCCGGGGCCACTTTGAGGGTATGACCAATGCATTTTCATGATTAGGCACCTAAATGAAAAACAAAGGCTCTAATTTATCCCCCTAAATTAATCTCCTCATCGATACCTTTCCAACAGGTTATCGTGCACCCAAAATGGAAATCATATGCCAAATTTATGCCCCCAAGAAGTTAATACACCAAACTACCCAAAATGGCGTCCACAAAAATGTTAGCTTTGCATATCCTTGGGTTAGGGTTTTGGATTTTCTTTATGTTAAAAATGAATTTATAGCTTCATTGTAACAATCATCTTCTGGCGAATGAGCATAGTCATCACATCTCTTCTCATAGATAAGCTTCCACCATTCTAGTGAGTCTTTCACTTTGTAATTTTATAGTTCTATACATTTCACTCATTAATAGAAATGGTGCATTACTATATATCTGTGTCGCTTTTTATATAGATTTGATATATCTTTGTACATTTCCTTATTATATCTCCTCTCTCATTTTTTGCTGGAAATAATTCAGATTACTATAGTCAAGAGAGGGGTAGTATTATGTCAAAAGGTTTTAACTTCCCATGGGTTAGCACACCTTTCCCTGGGGGCCCATCCCTCAAGGGTAACGTTACATAGTGGAGAGGATTTACCTTTAAAAACACCTTACGTTCCAGGGGATATTTACCTAGGCCTAATTTTGGGAATTGTTTTCCTAGAGGATCTAGATCTATCTGTGGGGCAGATCCCCTCAACGACACATCTATTCTAGGGAGAAATCATGCTCGTAGAAATTCATTCATCCCTGGGGGAACTCAATCTTCGAGGAAATGATGAAAAACCCTATGGGATCTCTCAACCTCCCAATCTAGGATCAAATCTCACAAGATATGAATTGGCTCTCGGGATCGCACAGACCCCTATTTTTACTTCACCCATAGGCTTCTCAAAAAACAGGTGAAAAATTCAAATCTACAAGGGTCCTTTTTTTGTTTTCGAATTGTGCATGCAACCAGAAATTAGGACCTATATCTTAGTGGAAGAATTTTGCAATTCTTCAAGACTCTGTGCCTCCTGACAACAATTAACTTCCCCAAACTGTCGAAATGAAAAATTCCAAAGGACTCGGGACTTAATGACCAGGCTCCTTCAAGTGATCCGACAATTGTGGGGAATTCAACTCCTCATGAACATCTCTCGTTCACCATTTGTTAAAATAAGGGATTCTCCACTGCTTGAGTTCCTCCCTGGAACCTTACACTCACTATTTCTCCTGATCTTTGATCACTTAGATGAAGTGAACCCTAGCAAACACTTGCACGTCCCTCCAGATATTTTGACCCTTAAACCTTTATGGGTCGGTGCACTCCTTGCACTAACTCTCCTGAGCTTGGGACTTTAAAAAGTCACCAATGCACTTCTTGTGCTTTCTTTGTGTAGAATTTCACTGTCTCTCTTGATCTTCTTAACCTATAGAAGGTTCATCCTCCACACACTTTGCGTTGACACTGTGCACTCATTGCACAAAGACTACCATAAGAGAAACAATTGGAACATAAAAAGAATCATAAACTAATTCAGTAAACAGAAACAATCCACACGCATAGATGAATAAATACAATAAAACAATATCTATTCAATTCCAAAAGAATAGAAACATATTTTGCAGTCTCTCTCAGAAAATTTTAGAGTATTCTTCTTCATTCCAAAAAATCTTACTTTCAATATAGATTACATTGATTTATACATGAGTGGGATTATACAACCTTCCCTCTAGATCATATAGTTCTTTAACATCTTATTAAATACATTCCTATCACTAAGGTTATTACAGTAAATGCACATTACAATTTCATATATGAGTCGATGCTCAAAATATGTACTATCCTACAGACATTAAAGACAATTACAACATTCTTGAGTACATACAATGTCTCTAGTATTTATATCTCATGAGATATTTAATTACAAAGGTCTCAAAATTTATACGATGCACCTTCCTTGGGATCCAAACCAATTAATGTGTGTTGCATTGTGCACTGATTCATGTTTCACGATGCCTCATTAAATGATGAGAATGATGCTCCTGCATCATACTCTCATATGAAACATATTCATGGGCTCATGTCCATGATCTCTTCAACTTTCTTTCAATATTTCTAAATGTCTACTTTAGTCAATCATTTGGCATATTCTTCTGGATGATCCCTCCATTTGACTAAGTATTCATAACAAACCTTCCTCCTAGTCCTTTTAGCAATCCTATGCTCTAAAATATTCTCTATCTGGAGATTTTTTGTTGTAGGCATTTGTTGCATCCACTGGAACTCACTTTGGTCATACAATTATCCCATTCGATCCATCCTATAAGGATATACGTATGCTAGATTAAATATAGGTGAAATTCCAATGTCCTTTGGAAACTCAATCTCATAAGCATTTGCACAAAGTTTTCTCAGGATTTTACAAGGTCCTATATGCTTTAGCTTCAATTTATTATATTTCCCTCGTGGAAATATTTCCTTTCTCACATGTGATAAAACTTGGTCGCCAACTTCAAAATTTATCTCTTTCCTTTTATGATCTACTATGTTTTTATATCTATGGTTGTTATTCTACAACTGGCCTTTGATTTGTTCATGCAATTTCTGCATTTCTACAGTGAAGTCTTCTTCTCCTGCACTCTGATATTCAACTTGTCCCAAATATCTTAATTCAAAAATTCCTTTGGGGTGCATTCCATATACTATATGGAATGGGATCTTACAAGTACTCTTGTTCGGTGAATCATTATATCTGAACTTTGTTTGAGGCAAAAATTGATCCCATTGAATTTTATGTTCAGTCACCAAAATTCTAAGTAAATTTCCCAAGCTTCTATTAACTAAATTAGTATTTCCATCTATGTGATGGTGATAAGTTGAATTGAAATAAAAATATTCCCTCAATTTCTTCCACAAAGTCCTCCAAAACTTTCCTGCAAATTGTGTATCTCTGTCTGAGACTATACTCCTGGGAAATCCATGCAATCTCATAATCTCCTTGAAAACCAAATTTTCTATGTGAGTAGCATCACTTGTTTTGTGACATGGTATAAAATGTTTCATTTTTGAAAACCTATCAACTACCACAAAAATTGAATAATTTCCCCTCTAGGTTCTTGGTAATCCCAAAACAAAATCCTTACTTATAACATCCCATGGCCAGTTTGGAATAGGAAATGGTTGGTACAACCTCGTGTTCTTCTATTTTCCTTTAGCACATTGGAAAATTTTGCATTTTCCACAAAATTATTCACATAATATCTCATGCCCGTCCAATAGTATGAATAACTTAACTTTGCATATGTTTTATCATGGCCAAAATGTCCAGCGAACCATCCACTGTTATTTTCATTCAAAACATTGTCCCTCGTTGAACATTTCAGGATACATAGTTGAATCCCTTTGAACAAGAAGCCTTCCTAGATCATATAATCCATCCATGAGCTTTTATCCCTCATAAAATGATTTTCACAAGATTCATAAGCCTCTTGGAAATTTGAGTCTTCCTTGTACATTTTCTTTAGGTGTCCAAACCCCAAAGTCTCCACTTGGAATTCCTACAATATAAAACAACTCCTTCTCAAATCATATACAACTTTGTTAGCACTCCCACTAATATGCTTAATGAAAAAAAAAATATTATGCATGAATTCTATGCATTTGGTATGTCTCTGATTCAACTTCTCTTGTCTCATTATAAATTGCAAAGCATGATTGTCAGTATAAAAAATAAACTCTTTTGGTCTAAGATAATGCCTACACTTTTTAAAATATTGAATTGTAGCATAAAATTCCTTATCATAAGTCCAATATTTCCTCTTAGCATCATTTAAATTCTCACTGAAATAAGCAACATGCTTATGACCTTGACTTAAAATTGCATCGATGGTTACTCCACTTGCATCATACTTGACTTGGAAAGGCTTACTGAAATATGGAAAAATCAAGATGGGTTGTTTTGTTATCTTCTCCTTTAACAATTCAAATCCTTTATCAACTTATTTTGTCCAGTAAACAGATCTATGTTCTTTATTTATAGTATCAACTATGGGCACACAAATACTCCTAATTTTTTTTATGAACTTTCTGTAAAAACTTTCTAACCCATGAAAAATTCTTACCTCAAACACACTTCTTGGAGAAGGCCACTCCTTTATATCCCTCACCTTCTCTGTATCAATCTTCAATTCATTTGAAGAGATTACAAACCCCAACTACACAAGTTTTGTTATTTCCCCTGTTCTATTGGCTCTGCTTTCTTACCAATTTTTCTTCTTTCTTTACGGATACCTGATAAGCATCCTCTATAGTCCTCATTTTCACTAAACTAATCTCATCTTGAATTTCATACCTCAATCCATTGATATACCTAGCAACTTTCTCTTCATCCTTTTCCTTGTTTCCTACTCTTATATTCAACTTATAGATTTCTTCAGTATATTCCTTCACCAACAAACCTTTATGTCTCAGACTCTGAAATCTCCTAAAAAAATTCAGCTAATAATCCTTGGGTACAAATTTGTCCTTGAGATTAGCTACCATTCTTTCCCAAATCTTAATCTTGGGCTTACCTTTCCTCCTTCTTACAGCCTGCAACTCATCCCACCATAAAGTTTCATATCCCTTCAACCTATTCACAACATGATTTAATTTCTTATCATCATCAATCTCCTCATAATAAAAATATTTTTCGAAGGAATTTATCCAGTCAATCACCACTTCTACATCCAAATTACCTTCATACATTGGGGCTTCCATCTTCGCACTGGTTCCAATATTGAACAAAAACTCTAATAAATCATTCCTCTGATGCTTCTTCTCCTACAACTTCCTCTTCTTCTGAATTTTCACTCTTTGCATCACTAACACCACCATTCTCTAGTTCTCTCCTTTACATTGCTTCCATGGAATCTATCCTTCCATGAAGTTGTATCATTTCTTCCTCCATAGCTGCATTGGATACAGGTCTCTCCTTGTGTCTCCTTGGTGGCATAGCTTCCATTATATCTTCTCACAAAGCTCATTATTTCTATGATACCACTTGATGAAAACCTCTATGGGATTTCTCGACCTCCTGGTCTAGGATCAAATATCACAATATCTAAATTGGCTCTTGAGATCCCACAGACCCTTGTTTTTACTTCACCCACAAGATGCTCAACAAACATGCATGAAATTCAAATCTATGAGGGTCCTTTTTCTCCTTCCAACTCATGTATGTTACCACAGCTTAGGAAAAAGAACTTAATGAAAGGGTTGTTCAATGCCTTGAGACTCTCTGTCTCCTAACAACAACTACCTTCTCCAAATTTCCAAAGTGGCAAAGTCTAGAGGACTCAGCACTTAACAACCATACTCCATTAAGTGATCGGATGGTTGTGGAGAATTTAAACTCCTCATGAATAAATCTCATTAATTGTTCCTTAAATGAAGTGATTCTCCACTTCTTGAGTTCCTCCATGGAACCTTACACTCGCTATTTCTCCTGAGCTTCATTCACTTTGATGAAGTGAACCTTGGCACACACTTGTGCAACTGTCCTGATACTTTGACCCTTAAAAATTTATGGGTCGATGCACTCCTTGTGCTAACTCTCCTAAGCTTGGGACTTTAAAAAATCACCTACACACCCCTTGCGCTTTCTCTGTGCAGAATTTCATTGTTTCTCCTGAGCTTCTGAACCTATAGAACATTCATCGTCCACACACTTTGCATTGGCACAATGCACTCCTTGCATGAAGACTACCAGAAGAGAAACAATTGGAAATTAAACATAATCATAAAATCATTCAGTAAGCATACATCATCCACACACATATATGAAGAAATACAATAACACAATATCTATTCAATTCCAAAAGACCAGAAAGAAATTTTGTAGGATCTCTTAGGAAATTTGAGATTATTCTTCTTCATTCTAAAAAAATTTACTTTCAACATAGATTACATTGATTTATAAATGAATGGTCTTCTCGAGCCTTCCCTCCAGATCATCTAGCGCTTTCACATCTTATTAAATACATTCCTATCACTAATAGTATTACAGTAAATGCAAATAACAATTTCATATATGAGTCAATGCTCAAAATCCGTATTATCCTACACACATTAAAGGAAATTACAACATTTTGGAGTATATACAATGTCTCTATTCTTTAGATCTCATGGGATCTTTAATTACAATGGTCTCAAAATTTGTATGATGTACCTTCCTTGGGATCCAAACCAGTTAATGTGTGTTGCATTTTGCATTGATTCATCTTTCACCATGCATTAGTAAATGATGGAAATGATGCTCCTGCATCAGAACACCTCAACAACCTTCTAGTAGCATAAATGTAGGGGGACCACAATGTTCATATGGGATAAAAGAGACTCCATATCCCTTCTAGTATCCATTTTCTCATACAATGTTTACATTCCTTGCAACATTAGACTTATCAGATATATCGCGATTGAAAAATGACCTTATTTCCCACAACTCTTCATGGTCGACTATGCCTAGAAAGTTACCATCAGACCTTCCAAAATTCAATGGAAATTTGGGAGAAGACCCCTCTACGCATATCATGATGTATCACTTGTGGTACTCTTCCAATTCCTTGATGGATTATAGTGTGAGGCTGTGTATTTTTCAAAGATCCCCGACTAGAGCCATTGCCAAATGCTATATTGAATTAGAAGGTCATTCCTTTAAAATATTCAATGAATTGGAAATGGAATTCCTTACACATTACCAGTTATCGATTAGGTATGAAAGAAGAAGGGAGATTTTGACTTCACTGGGTCAATATATTTCCACTCACATTTATGATCATATTCATGAGTGGAAACAAAGGTGTAGAATGACCAAGACACAGATCTTTGATAATATCTTGATGGAGTGGTTCACCAAATTCCTCCTACCGACCATTTCTAAGGATGTAGCTATGGTCGGGGAGGATACCAAGGAGAAAGACATTATACATTCTCAACACTTAGATTTGATATACTATTATTAAAGTACCCTATATGACATTATCCCACATACTCCTAAGCCATTAACAGATCTAAAGAAACCAAACCCAGGACCCGATGTCGATGGTGTGGTTATTTTTTTTTCCCATGCCTCTATGAACCAATTATCTGATCAAATATGCCACATGTTTATCTCGTCAAACAAGTCAACTACTAGTTCTAATTCTCAAAATACCACGGTACCTACTTATACCTTCGAGGTGAATTCAGTGCAGTCCATGCGACCAAAAAATACTTAACAACCTGGATAAAATAAGAAAATGAACAAGAATAAAAATTCCAATACTTAGAAAGGGACTTCTCCCACCCAAGACACTAAGGAGAGGGGAATAAAATAAAATAATAATATTTGGTTCCCCGACATGATTTTTGGGGAGGACAACCCTACTCATTAGTGTCCTTAGAAGGATGATATCCATCGCTATTTGGCATAGAAAAACACCCCCAATAACCTATTGTTTTAGATCATCCTTTTCACCCTCAACCTCAACATATGGTTGCCAAAAATCCTTCCACTCCACAAGGGGGAATGTAAAGTACCCCTCACCATAACGGGTCTTCCTTGAATGTTTCTTCTTTCATGTGCGACAGCATGGACAATTTGCAAATGTGAGCCAACAACTATGACAACTATGAGCCTATTCATATTTTTCATGTTCCATCATCTTCTTCCCAACTTGGTGGCCCTCTTCATACTGAGAAACCATATTTTGAAGAACTGCTTCTCCCCGTGAAGGGTGTTCTTTGAATAATTACACACAATCCAAACACATGGGCCACCCACAACTACAACATTATGGAACATTTAGTGTATACATCTTGTGCCATGTCTTCCCTCGAAGTCTTGTAGATATTCCTAGTGCAGTGAAAAACCTTGTTGTTTGTTATAGGTAGGTTGATCCTTGAGAGTCGAGTTTTATGAAATTTTATTTTGATCATGTTACTAATAGGCTCTCCCATCATGTTTCTTTATATATCAATGTAGGCGCGATGGGGAAAAAATATTCGGAACTTTGGTTGATGAAGGAGCCTCGACCTGAATTATGTATATTTCTTGTTGGAATGGCGTTTACTCTCCTAAGCTTGATACATATACAATGTTGTTGAAATAATTTGGTGGAAACATGTTCTAGCCTCATGGAATAATCACTTCCTTACCCATTAAGTTGGGTGATAAGATTGTTTCTATTTTTGTGGAGGTGATTGACTCACCTCTTGACTACAATTTGTTACTTATGCGTACTTGGTTCTATGAAATGAATACAATTGACTCATCGGTATTTACGGTCTTACGCTTCCATCATCAAGGGAAAATAGTGACAATTGATCAACTTGCATTATGCACCCTAGACCTTGGATCCAATAAAGGGTCAAATGTACCCTTTCTTGGTGATACCC
>SNQJ01S0053083.1:118799-130273 GCA_010110895.2 Picea sitchensis
TATTCTTCTTCATTCTAAAAAAATTTACTTTCAACATAGATTACATTGATTTATAAATGAATGGTCTTCTCGAGCCTTCCCTCCAGATCATCTAGCGCTTTCACATCTTATTAAATACATTCCTATCACTAATAGTATTACAGTAAATGCAAATAACAATTTCATATATGAGTCAATGCTCAAAATCCGTATTATCCTACACACATTAAAGGAAATTACAACATTTTGGAGTATATACAATGTCTCTATTCTTTAGATCTCATGGGATCTTTAATTACAATGGTCTCAAAATTTGTATGATGTACCTTCCTTGGGATCCAAACCAGTTAATGTGTGTTGCATTTTGCATTGATTCATCTTTCACCATGCATTAGTAAATGATGGAAATGATGCTCCTGCATCAGAACACCTCAACAACCTTCTAGTAGCATAAATGTAGGGGGACCACAATGTTCATATGGGATAAAAGAGACTCCATATCCCTTCTAGTATCCATTTTCTCATACAATGTTTACATTCCTTGCAACATTAGACTTATCAGATATATCGCGATTGAAAAATGACCTTATTTCCCACAACTCTTCATGGTCGACTATGCCTAGAAAGTTACCATCAGACCTTCCAAAATTCAATGGAAATTTGGGAGAAGACCCCTCTACGCATATCATGATGTATCACTTGTGGTACTCTTCCAATTCCTTGATGGATTATAGTGTGAGGCTGTGTATTTTTCAAAGATCCCCGACTAGAGCCATTGCCAAATGCTATATTGAATTAGAAGGTCATTCCTTTAAAATATTCAATGAATTGGAAATGGAATTCCTTACACATTACCAGTTATCGATTAGGTATGAAAGAAGAAGGGAGATTTTGACTTCACTGGGTCAATATATTTCCACTCACATTTATGATCATATTCATGAGTGGAAACAAAGGTGTAGAATGACCAAGACACAGATCTTTGATAATATCTTGATGGAGTGGTTCACCAAATTCCTCCTACCGACCATTTCTAAGGATGTAGCTATGGTCGGGGAGGATACCAAGGAGAAAGACATTATACATTCTCAACACTTAGATTTGATATACTATTATTAAAGTACCCTATATGACATTATCCCACATACTCCTAAGCCATTAACAGATCTAAAGAAACCAAACCCAGGACCCGATGTCGATGGTGTGGTTATTTTTTTTTCCCATGCCTCTATGAACCAATTATCTGATCAAATATGCCACATGTTTATCTCGTCAAACAAGTCAACTACTAGTTCTAATTCTCAAAATACCACGGTACCTACTTATACCTTCGAGGTGAATTCAGTGCAGTCCATGCGACCAAAAAATACTTAACAACCTGGATAAAATAAGAAAATGAACAAGAATAAAAATTCCAATACTTAGAAAGGGACTTCTCCCACCCAAGACACTAAGGAGAGGGGAATAAAATAAAATAATAATATTTGGTTCCCCGACATGATTTTTGGGGAGGACAACCCTACTCATTAGTGTCCTTAGAAGGATGATATCCATCGCTATTTGGCATAGAAAAACACCCCCAATAACCTATTGTTTTAGATCATCCTTTTCACCCTCAACCTCAACATATGGTTGCCAAAAATCCTTCCACTCCACAAGGGGGAATGTAAAGTACCCCTCACCATAACGGGTCTTCCTTGAATGTTTCTTCTTTCATGTGCGACAGCATGGACAATTTGCAAATGTGAGCCAACAACTATGACAACTATGAGCCTATTCATATTTTTCATGTTCCATCATCTTCTTCCCAACTTGGTGGCCCTCTTCATACTGAGAAACCATATTTTGAAGAACTGCTTCTCCCCGTGAAGGGTGTTCTTTGAATAATTACACACAATCCAAACACATGGGCCACCCACAACTACAACATTATGGAACATTTAGTGTATACATCTTGTGCCATGTCTTCCCTCGAAGTCTTGTAGATATTCCTAGTGCAGTGAAAAACCTTGTTGTTTGTTATAGGTAGGTTGATCCTTGAGAGTCGAGTTTTATGAAATTTTATTTTGATCATGTTACTAATAGGCTCTCCCATCATGTTTCTTTATATATCAATGTAGGCGCGATGGGGAAAAAATATTCGGAACTTTGGTTGATGAAGGAGCCTCGACCTGAATTATGTATATTTCTTGTTGGAATGGCGTTTACTCTCCTAAGCTTGATACATATACAATGTTGTTGAAATAATTTGGTGGAAACATGTTCTAGCCTCATGGAATAATCACTTCCTTACCCATTAAGTTGGGTGATAAGATTGTTTCTATTTTTGTGGAGGTGATTGACTCACCTCTTGACTACAATTTGTTACTTATGCGTACTTGGTTCTATGAAATGAATACAATTGACTCATCGGTATTTACGGTCTTACGCTTCCATCATCAAGGGAAAATAGTGACAATTGATCAACTTGCATTATGCACCCTAGACCTTGGATCCAATAAAGGGTCAAATGTACCCTTTCTTGGTGATACCCATCAATCTTATATGCATGTTGGTGTAGGGATGGTCAAATATACTTCACTTATGGGTTTTTTTCCTTCCCCAACCATCTCCTATTGCAACTATGGATCCTATCAACATGATTTCATTTCTTACCAGTATATCATATTATGACATTCACAACAACCCGCTAAATCCCATCGGTTTTACTAGGTACCCACAAAGTAATTTTTTTCAAGGTACTAATGACTATCATCCAACTAGATATTCATTCATAAGATTAATCTATGAACATAATTTCTGACATTGGTTCAAGGAAAATTCATGAAATATCTAATATATATTGGTTTGAGGTTCCTTCTCCTTTTCACCACAAGGATATTAAGCTCTTCTCTATAAAAAGTCGGCCACGGTAATGTGACCAAATCCTCTACCCATATGACCCCGCTCAATCATCTTCAACACCCTTCTTCTATTTTATATGATATTACTCTTCCATCCGATCCATTCAATAATGGCACTTATTCAACGTCATCTCAGGAGAATGCAACGAAGATTCACCCATAGATATTTGTATTCTCGGGACAATGAGAAAGTTTGTACCATGAAAAACTATATGTCATTTAATATGATTCTTCTCTTTCATGATGAAATGTCAAGAAGATATTGGTTCTGGTAGTTGTCGTGACCTGGTAATAAAAAGTGGACCCCACATCCCATATCATACACACATATACATATGTTTAACCAATATTTTCATTTGTGAGTCAAATATCATATCGTCATAAAAATAAATAATATGCATATCATCCACAGTTTCTCCCCCTTGAACAATATCTCGACGATGCTATCCTATCTCTAAAAATTCATTTTCTTATGCATACATGTCAAGAAAATATGGACCCTTAAACCCTTTCCAAATTTAACTATGGCACCATGTATAAAATTGCTCCCAATACAACCATATGTTATAATACAATGAAACCTATTTTGGTTGTACATGATACACACAATATGGTTTTAATTCATTTCTTTGCATTATCAAAGAACATATTTTCCTCATCAGGAGAAGTTGTGAAAATACCCTTTGCGCTATATGTAAAATCTTCCAATGATGACACTGCATAAGGTTGATGTCGAGAACCAACCTCCCATGCCATTATCCATCTAGAATATCTTCTAATGATGAAACCATATCCTCATAAAATTAACCCTCCTCTTAAACAACATATAATGACCCACTTAATTTAATAAAACAAGTGGATAACGAGGAAATAAAATTATAAAGACCTTGGTATATTTTAGTGCACATTTAGAGGGAAAAATATTATTATTATAGGTGATCATCGTCATAAGATGGCCTTAAGTTCAATAGTTTCAAAATGATCATTCGCAACGAAGACACAATCGGAATTTTTTTTTCCCCTGTTTACTCTATTCCTTTGATGATATGCCAACAATAACAAACATAGAACTATCTTTGGGAAAATTGATGGAAAATTGTACCTCCTTGATCAAACCAGAGTTGTAACACACTGAACATTAATTACACAGTGTTTGAAAAAATTGGAGAAATATAACAACTCTTTTAATTTCTAACTGATACATTACATGACTTGTAAAACTTATGAAAGTGTAAGTTCTACTATTATAAAAAAAACAGGTAAGTTTCTTTGTGTGTTGAAGATATCGAGCCAATAGGGATGTATTTTGTGTGTTTTGAAGTTAATGATTTATGTACCAAATTTGAAGGTAAAGTAGTTTTGTTTTTTCTAAAAATATATGGAGACAACAAGAGGTCTAGAGTTATGACTAGAAAAGAAAAGAACCAGGATGATTCTAGACCTATCCCTATTCTAGGTCCAGAATCCCTCACAATTACAGACATGAGTAGTTTCAATGGAAGGGAGAACCATGCTAGATACCATGAAATATATAACTTGGTCCAAAATGAAGAGTACCCTACCGAAGATGAAGATATCGATGAATACACGAATATCAGGAAAATTGGTATTCACATAGTGGTCGCTCGCCCCATGATTTTTCCCTATAATGATGTTGGGTGATGGTTCTTCAATCACCTCCAAAAGGAAACGACCATGTTATTAAATGAATCCAATGTTCTAATCGCATATTTGAAGGAATAAGAAATCATATCTAAGTACAAAACCCCAGAGCCTACGATATAAATAGATGAATAATTTCTATATAAGTTTGGAGTCGATCATAAGGAATTCGAAACGTTGATGGAGGATTCATTTGTCGATGAGGAATGGTGTTGAATAAACAATGTGGAATTAATATTCATGAAAATCCTAATTATGAAAGATTTGCGGAGAAGCAGAAGAAGAAATAATACAGGACAGGAGCAAAGTGCACATTTGAGGCACATCTAGGCTTGGGAGCATGCACTTGAGCCACATTCAAGAGTACAGTACACAATAAGAGAAATAAAGAAGAGGAATAAAGAAGAATAATAAAGTAGGGAATAAATTAAGATAAGAAAGAAGGTGACAAGGAAGGATAACATTTAGGCATACTAAAAGTGGAAAGGAATGTAAAAGAGGAAGACTTGAGAAGGAAAAAGCACGATGTATAAGGAAAAGTGGGAAAAGAAATCTCAAACAACAATTTAAATTGATTTTTCATGAATTTTAATAGGGTTTTGGGGTGAGCACAGTACAATTTTAATCCATAGAAATTATATATAAATATGTAATGGGTTGGGAAAATAGGGTTCACTATCAACCGATAGTTTTATAGATTTTGTTTAAAACAAGAGTCTAGGTCCTAATGTTAATGAGATGTAGCAGGTGGAGAGAGAGACATGCTTTCACTGCATAGAAACTAGGATAGATGAAGCAAAATATAGCATGATGTATCTTTGTAAGAACAATGTGCAAGTGTGAGACAATTACATAAAGAATAATAAAGAAGCCACTCGTTGTGAACATATCCCAAAGTTGGGTGAACCATGTTAACTACTATGTTTATTTTTGTTTTATGTGATTGATCATGGATACTTTCTTGATGCATGTTAGACTAGATTTGACTTCTGTTTATATTGCAATATGAAGTATAATGGTAATACTGGTTTATTTTGAAATATGAAGTATAATGGTAATACTGGTTTATTTTGAAATATGAAGTATAATGGTAATACATAATTAAACTATAATGGTAATACTGGTTTATGTTGCAATATGAAGTATAATGGTAACATATAATTGAATTCACTAAGTAACCTAAGGAGAGAAAATACAGAATAAAGCACACATAACAGATAAGCAATAATGACAAGGATGATAACCTACCATTCCCTCACTGCTGCAAAAGCTTGGTTCCTGCAGCCCCAATAGATGCCTCGGGTGAGACTTCACTTTCATGCAGGTGATGCGGAACGGGTCAGTGTTTGAAGAGTTTTGTTGGTTAAGATAAATGGAAACTAGGGTATTACTTCCACACACACTCCAACAAATGGTTTCGTTGTCGAGACATGGAATCTGTGATTGAGGGAAAGTTTTGGAGTCTCACTAAGAAGGAAATCTCAGAATGGTTAGAAGGGAATGAATGGGAGTTTTCTTGGAAAGAGAATACAAACCCTTTGATGAGAGATTAACAATGGATGCAAAGGTATGTTTCCACAGAGTTGCATGAAATTGTTTTCTTTGGCAAATTTATGATTATTCTGATTGAGTGGTTAGAAATATTAGTGGAGAATACTAGAAGGTATTGAACCATAGCACCAAGGAATTGGAATATTGAGTTGGTAAGACAACTGAATTATGTAAGTAATAAAACTTCTCACGTAGTGGATTTCTAGTTGAATAGAACATTAGGAGGGTATATTACAAAATTTGCAGTGGATTGTACCCAATCATACAATGTTGTAGAAAGGGACTTTTTCAAAGGTTTGCGTGGAAGGTTCATGAAATCATTGGGTATGTGGATAAATAGTATAGCATGTGACAAGTGCACGATGAAAATGGAGTCTGGATATTAAGGGGATTCATGTACATATGGGAACTGGGGGATGAGAAGGGATAGTCTGGGGATAGGAGAGAATGAAGGAAGAAATGAAGAAGGATAAGGGAAAGGGTCTAGAAGGAGGTGTGTGTAAGAAGATGAAATATCACAATGAACTAGTTGTTTATACACTAATATATGGTGATATAGAATGAATTGGGTACCAAGTAAAGGATACAACTGAGGAGATAGTTCATCAAATGACACAATGAATGGAATAAATCAGTAAGAAGATGTAAGAGAAACTAACTGAATTGAAAAAATGACTGGACATAGTAAGCTTGGCAATAGAAAGAAGATCCATGAAAGGTCAACCAGTAGGCGTGATGGGGGAAGTAGAAGCTACCACTTCCCACTTCTCACAAATAGTTGAAGGACGTAGAGTGATAAAAATCTTAGTAGATATAGTTGTGTTACCCACACCTGAGATGCAGGAACGAGTACAAATACTAAGTCACTTAGAATTATTCAACTCATAGATGCCCTCAATTATTTTACATGGATTGAAAATAGGTATTGTGTAGGAATCAAGTCTCCATGTAGATTCCACTTCTAGAGAGTGGATAAAAGTTACCAAGGAAAAGACAAAACTGCATAAGGAATACATAACCATTGTCCAGGAAAAGAGTCCATTGGAGCATAAATTTGAAAGCATATTGAAGGAAAAGAGTAAGGCCTGAGGAAAGGCTCAGAAATAAATGAAGGAGAAGGATGAAGTTGATCAATTGGCACATCACATACAAACGATTGTCCAAAATTTATACAGAGATATATAAGAGGCACTAGTAGTAGTAAAGGCTAATATGGAAGAGCAGGTTTTGGAAATTTCTATGCTGACCTGGGTTCTACTTTAGGTTTCCAACAAAACCATACAAACCATCGGCCCTTCTGGATACCAAAAGGAAAAATTATGCACATAGTGCATAATGCAGTCCCACCTAAGATGGATTATGGGTGACTACAAGACCCATATGTTTGCAATATTGGAAGGGAGACTTATGTAGGTATGAGATACATTCTTTCTACCTGAAAACATATTAGATCTATTATCTTGTTACATCAAAACATAATTAACTCTCAGATCTACCATTTATTAATCAAATACATTCATTAGGGTTCATTATATAGTAATTATGTTATCATTATATTTTTTTTTGCATTTTACTATTAACAAATTCATTCGTTCACCATAACTAAAAAAATTCAATAAATAAGACAAACATTCCACATAAAGACATAAATTTACCATGGTTCATCCCCCCTAGGCTACGTCCACAAAGATCTGGCTTCTTTGGCTCTTTTATTATTCTACATCAAAATTGTAGCATTGCATGCATTACATTTGAGTATGAGAAGATCATACTAAGATCCAAAACTTACGATATTACCCTCGATTACAATGCATATCTATGTCTCTCTACTCATATCTCTATCATATATGTTAAAATTACTATCTCTCTCTCTGCTATCTCACAATACATATTTATATTACAATGAGGGGTTAATTACCCGTTACAAAAATGACCAAAAACCTAACCCACCAACCCTAGGTGGATTAGGTTTGTCCACTTTCTAACTCCTTCATCGTGGTTGGTCCAAAATCCAACTTGTCTTCTCATTGATCTGCATCTTTTTTCCTTCCTTTGATTTTTCCTATTTCCTGGCACTGCTTTTCCTGTTTTTCCAGTGTGTGCTCCTTATTTGGTCCATTTTCTAATTTCCTTCATTAATTACTACGCTTTTACCCAAAATGGCTTGTGCCAACAATAGGTCTTGAAAATTGGTGAAGCAATCAAAGGCTTTTGCATGAGAATTAAGGAACTACAATTGTGCAGTATGTCGGGAACACCACTAGAGGAAAGAGCAGGACGAGAGAGAATGATGATGAAATTCATAGAAAACATCAAGAAGTTGGAGGAAGAATGCACAAAACTCTCTGAGGAATGTGCAAAAATATGGACAGAGAGAGTATAAGATACAAAAAAGAAGGTCATGGAAGAAAAATTAAGGGATGTGCAAGACAAGGCGCAAAAAACTTGAGAGAGCATAAACACCCTTCCACCGGCTGAACGAATGATGACCATTTTTTCACAAAGGAAGTCATACGTGGAAGTTGAAAATATGAAGAATCAATAGAATATCCTTCAACAACGCTTAGGACCACTACAAGAATAAGCACTCAAGGTGATAGGAGAAATTACAATTGTGCATGGTAAGGTGAAGAAAGCAACACATGACACAAAAGAAAATATTATGACCCTGACTGCGTAGGGTGTAGAATAAATTTTGGAAACAAAGACAGTAGTAATAAAATAATTTGTAGTAGCTATGAAGACCTCCCAAAAGTTCATTCAAGCAAGGAGAAGTAGAAAATGGGCCTGAGTGGCTCGGTACGATCCATAAGTGAGTGTTGGGGCATGTTGGATAGGAAATGTGGAAATAATATTCATGAAAATCGTAATTATGGAAGGTGTGTTCAAAAGTAGAACAATAAAGAAGATAATACAAGAGAAGAGTGCACAATTGAGGTACATCCATGATCAAGAGTGCACATTTGATGTACATTCAATAGTACAATGTGAAGTAAGAGGAATAAAGAGGAGGAATAAAGCATAAGAATAAAGAAGGAAACAAAGCAAGAAATGAAAACAGGTGAAAAAGAAGGATAACAGTTTGTCATTGTAAACAAAGAAAGGCGTGTAAAAGAAGGAACACCACCTGTCAAGAAGGAAAAAGATGCATGCAAAAGGAAATACAGGAAAGATATCCCAAACAACAAGTTAAATTGAGTTTTCATGAATTGTGATAGGGTTTTGGAGTGATCAAAGAAGGGTTTTAAGCCCTGGAAATTATATATAAATATGTAATGGGTTGGGAGAATAGGGTTTCCGATCATTCAAGAGTTTTGTAGAGTATTTTCAAGAGAAGATTCTAGGTATGAATGTTAAGGATATGTGGTATGGAGAGAGAGAGGCTTTCACTGCAAAGAGGCTAGGCTAGATGAAGGAAACGGTAGAATGATGTGTCATTTTAAGTGCATTGTGCAAGCCTGAGACAATTATAGAAAGAATAATAAAGAATCCAGTCATTGTGGATGTATACCAAAGTTGGGTGAACCATGTTAACTACTATGTTTATTTGTATTTTATGCGATTGATCATGGATACCTTCTTGATGCAGTTTAGACTAGATTTATCTTTTGTGTGATCATTTCACAATAAGTTATGAATGTTACAATACTAGTTTATGTTGCAATATAAATTATAATGTTAATACATAATTGAATTCACTAAGTAACCTAAGGAGATAAAATCTAGAATAACATGCCCAGAACATTTAAATAAGAATGACAAGGATTATCACCTCCTATTCCCTCACTACTACAGAAACTTGGTTCCTACATCCCCAATAGATTCTTCGAGTGACACATCACTTGCATGCAGGTGATGCTGAAAGGGATGGTTTCTGAAGGATTTTTTTGGTTAAGATAAACCGAACCTAGGATATTACAACCGTGCACATGCCAAAAAATGGCCAGTAAAGGAAGGGGAAATATATGTTCCTGCAAAGTACCTTAAGGATCCATACAAAATCCTAAATGCGATGATTTGCAAGCTCTATGGCGAGGAAACCAACACTCATTTCAGGATGGAGTGGCTTTTGATGTTTTACACAGTGGTCAAGACTAAACAAGTTTTGAACTAGGCCAACATTTTAGCCTACAACATCATAAATCAAGCTCGGTAATCCTAAGGTATGAAAAACCCTAGATTCTATATAACCAAGTACCTTATCGATGCAATTTTTGTTGGTCATAAATTTCATTCTTTTAATTGGGCTTGCAACCAAAACTCGCCCTCCATTCATGTATATTGTTCATAATTGTGGGAGGTAAACTCTAAAGAACACTTATATGATATTTTCCATTACTTCCTGGCCCCTCTATACAAAGTTGTTTTTGGGTTTAACCCATATCAAATATCTATAGGAGCCATCAAAGCCTTAAGAGAAATATGATATTGGTACATGAGTAAGTAATATACCTACGTCAGGATATATGGAGCCACCGTACCACCACATATGTTTCCAAAATATGTACCTAATAAGTTTTTAGCAAGATAAATATCCTATCATACATTTGAGAAAGGAGTCATTGCATACTTATCAAAGAAGAACAAAAAGTTGGCCAATATTTCCACTTAACATAGGCATCTATTTTCTATCAAATAAACCACATGTTGAGAAAGAAGTTGAAGATCTGAAGGTATTCACTTTTTCCTTTTTATGAGGGAAATCCTTGTACACATGATCTTCTTTGCATACCCAACATTGGATTGGTCATCTTCCCCTTTTTCCCAAGGAGTCTTCTCTCTTGGATTCATCCTTAGCATTCTGGTCTTGATGATTTTTATGAGGGATATTTATATTGAAAGGAGGTTTGAATCCCATCCTCCTCTGATAAGATTTCTCCTTCTTCTTATCCTTCCAATATTTATTCATGGATTCTCTTCCCTTTCCTTTCTCATACAGGTACTTAGCCTTCTTGATGGTCTCATTCAAAGTCCTAGTTTCATAATATTGAATCTTCTCTATATAAAAGGATGGAAATCCACTTAAAACCCTCTATATTTTCACCTTATCATCTTCTCTAAACCCCACATACTTTAGCAGCCCCAAGAAATTATTTTCATACTCTGCCATGGTCATGCTTCCCAGCCTAAGTTCAAAGAACTCCTGCATTTTCTTGTCATAGAAGTGTTCTGAAAGGTACTCCTTATGAAAATATTTCTTGAATTGCTTCCAAGTTATCCTACTCTCATTAATGTACTCAAATTTCTTCAGTTGATCCAACCACATAACAACTCTCCCATGTAAATGGTATGTGGCAATTTTGGATTATAGGTTTGATGAGTAGTTACGCAATTAAAAATACCTGCTAAGTCCAAGAAACCATGTGTTTGCACCCAATT
>SNQJ01S0053084.1:0-20900 GCA_010110895.2 Picea sitchensis
GTAGCCTCCTTCTGGTTGTAGCCAGAGATTTGGGGAGTTGGAGCTTCCCTAAGGTTGTAGCCTAAGAAACTAGGAGGTTGGAGCCTCCTTCCAGTTGCAACTGGAAAATAAAGGAAGTTGGTGCTTCCAATGAATGTAATTCTTTAAGACATATAAGAAAAATCATTCTGTGGTTTTCTCTCGATTTGGGTTTCCACGTAAAACACTGGTGTATTGTGCATGTGTGTGATTGTTTATTTATTACTACTCATTATTGGATAATAATTCTCCATTGATATAAAATTTGAAGAAAAATGATTATAATTACGTTATTACTGATTCACCCCCCTTCTCAGTAATCCAACAGGTTGCATTTTTGATAATCACACTACCGGATCTTTTGGGCCTTTTCATTGCCCGATCTGTGCATTCCTTTAACTCTTGATTTTCTTGTTCAAGAAGAGAATTGTGTGCAGCCAAATGTTTTAATTGTGCCTGTTAATATTGTATGTCTTGTAATATCGTTCTACCCAGTCTAGACAATTGTTATAGTGCACGGGTGATACAGCAGGCTGAGATTGAATTTACTCAGCAATGGGTTCTTCAGCCTTTCCTATAGCTCATTTTAAATCATGGCCTATGCCAACAAATCCATTTTGATTATTTAGAAATGGAGGTAAATTAGAAACAAAATCATATTGAATAGCTTCGCTAACTGTTTCATTTCTGATACCCTGGTTATCCACATCTTCTTTGGCCAGGAATTCATTTATCTCATCATCGGTTCATTGATCATTGACCTTGATCACTGAGATTAAGATCAGATGATCTTGTTGTCGATTTCTCATACTCTTGGAAATTAACCTGCCTTGTATTTTGTTTACGAAACTCAGGTCTGAGTTACCCTGTTTCTTCTTCTTACAATTTTTCTTAGCATTTGTTTGTCACTAAAGTCCTGATTCAGCTCAATAGCAGGAGCAAGAGAAACCTTCTCTTTTAATACATCCACTACCTCTTCTAACGATTTTCTGGGTGTGAAATTATATCGTGGTTTTTTACCCAGGGGGGTTTGCAAAGAAACATAATTTGGTTCAGTCAGCTCACGGTCTCTGTATGAATCGACATATTGAATTTCAATCATAGGGTTACAAGGATCGAGGTTTATATTTAACTATAGACGCGAGTCCACTGTGCTCTTAGGTAGGGAAAAATTGTTTCGACACAGGAAGTTTTCCCAGGTGTCCCCAATTTGATCCAAATGAGACAGCAACAGAATTCGTATAACACCATGGTGAAAGAGGCTTGACAGAGGGTTCAATCTTTGTTTCTTATAATGTTTTGACATCTTATAAAGGCTCATCAATAAATAGAAGGGTATGCTTAGTTTAAACCCTAGGAACAACATCAACAGTCGTATGTGATACAAAAACACTAACCCATACCTATCCTCGCACGTTATAAACTGTTTGAGAATCAGAAGTAGGCCATGCCATCGAGGTTTCAAGAGGGTAATAAGAGTACCTTTAGGCCAACACGTAGATTTTTGAGAGACCATGAATAGGCTCCAAGGCACGCCCTCCATTTATCATTTTTGAACCATTTTTCGACTTCCTGTGACAATCCTGTTTCTCGTGCTATAGAGTCTTCTGTTAACTCCAATTGTAGATCCCCAAATTTGGCTCTAAACCCATCAAACGTTTGATCAAAGGAACATGCGACCACCAGGATATAACCTTCGAATTTTTGGATAAAAATGTCCCAACCATGCGCCTGTAAATCGTTTATGCCATCGTCGTGGGTGAGAAGGGCTTGACAGCCATTAGGTTCAATTCGAACCACAGGGGCCATGGTTTATATTAAAAAAACATAGTAGATACCATGAGAGGGAGGCTTCATCTTCCAATTGACAAATAATAAGGAGAGGTTTGTGAAAATTGAAATGACCCGATACCTACGAACTTGGGTGATTATCATGTTTGGTAATTTAAGTTTGGAGGGACAAAAAACTAGAGGACGTGCGGGCCTATGAACCATTACACACAATGAATATTAAACCCCAACCACCATCAACTACCTATTCGAATAATGAATGAGGGTCATTAAATGTACAGGACAACATGATGATGTCTAATCGTGAGTACATTAGTCCATGTACCAAGTGATATGAAAGCGATATGACTATTAAGAGCATGAAGCATGTTTCAAATCTTAATACAAGGTTCTGCACGATTATGGATATCAAATAATCAAACCATACAATCAACCATAGATAATCCCATAATGCGTAAAATTCTAGCAATAGATTAATTAATAGGCTTATAAAGCTTAAAACTTATAAACATGTAGGTCCCCTCAAGGTATAATCTCTTTAGCAAAAGAAAGGAAAAAATCACAAACTGCAAAATGATTACCCAAGCCAAATTTTGTTTTAGTTTCATGCTTGCAGTCATGAAATTTAAACAAAGAAAACAAAAATTTAAACGAAAAACTCATATAATGAGCTAGCCCAATAAATCTCCTTGAAGCCAAAAGACAAAATCATTTTTAAATGTAAGGAGGAGGCGGCTACAAAAAGAGTTTATCTCTTTGTGATGGATTTTAATTTTAATAAAATTTGGCAAAATTGGTGGCTTCCAACAATGGCGACACACTAGGTGAAGCAGTTATCTCTGCATCACCAGAAAAGTTATGTCAGGGGCACAGACGAAATAAATTTTTAAAAACTGTTAACGACAGATCAAGCATTCTGATAATAACTTAGAAAATAACATAGTCATAGCATTGGATGCATTTCTGTCTGAAAATGTAATTTGGTATCTTATTTCGATCACAAGTGTAGCAATGTTTATGCAGATCAATTCAAGACCATTGATAGGGCCATTTCTTCCAACAAATGTCCATAGCCTCGGCAGGGATGTCATTTAACCCGCTCTAGTACCTCTATCCTGTCCAAGAGTTGTCCATTCATGATAAAAACATTTTCACACTTGATCAAATTAAAAGACACACTTGAGGATCTTCTTAAACCCGACATTGCTTCACTGCCAGTAGGCTTGTTCAATACCCCGATGAAGTTTCCTTGATATCATGTGTGCATTTACCCACTGCCAGAAGACCTGTTCAATGTCCCAATGGGTTTACATACAATTCCCACATGTTATAGTGCTTCCAACTCTCTAAAATTTGTTTATAAATTTCCATAAACTTCATGATATTCAAGAGAGAGGGGTGATACTGAAGATCTCATAGTCTGGTAATGAAAAGATTGATCATTTAAGAATCATTTTTCTGTTCTGATGACTTTTATCATGATTTGGACAATTAGATTTATGTCAAGAAATCATCTCTAGGATGGGGAAGAACAGTTGAGTTTTCCTCATTAAAACAAGGACGGCATTAGAAGTTTGTTAAGGATAATCATGTCTTCCTATAATTTTAATGAGAAACCAGAAACACCGATTGAACAAAAACTTACTTCTGCTGATATGAGTTTAGCATTTATTGTTCAGGTGCTTGAAATGTTATCAACGACTGCTAATGAATAAGAATTATGATTCCCTTCAACAAATGAATGGTGATTCAGACATGATTATTTAGAGAACAAATCAAAATCAAGAAAAATGAAAAGAACCAAAATAAAAAACAGAAAAGAAAATTAAAAATATTTACAAGAGGGTGGATCAGAAATCATCAAGTGAAATATCTCTTGAGAGCCTAGCCATTCACTGGGAAAGTGTCTGATTGTCCCTCCAAATTATGCAGATGAAAAGAGCTAGGACCCAATTTTCCAGAGATTACAAATGGTCCCAGCCACAGGTTTTGGAACTTGTTATTTTCCCCTTTACCCTCGTGTGCTTTGTCCCACTTGAGAACCAAATCCCCAACATCAAAATTCCTATCAGAAGATGAGCTTAGATCAAACCATCTCTTCAAAATTTGCTGGTGCTGGTCCAGTTTCTGCTTTGCTTGAGTTTTCACCTCTTCTAGTTTTAAAAAAACGTTTATCCAGTTTCTAGAGGAGGGCACTCTTCTTCTTGAACTNGAGAAACACCAACGAAGTCTTTTGGAGTTACCCTATCAACCCAAAGTGCTTTGTACAATGCATTGTGCCAATTCTTGTTGTTCTCTAAAACTGTGTTTTTTACAATTTTGATTAAATTCTTATTTTTCGACTCAGCTAGACCGTTCCCTTGAGGGTAGTAGCTGGCATAATACTTTAGTTTAATCCCTTTTTCCAGAGCGAAAACTTTCATATCCAGGGAAGAAAAATACAAAGCATTGTAAAAAACCAGATAGCCAGGAATTTTGAATCGAGTGATAATGTGGAAGTTTAGAAATGACACTACCTGATTGGTGTTGACCACTTTTAAAGGTATAGATTTAGACCATATTGTAAAATAGTTTGTTGTTGTGAGGATGTACTTGTGTTGTTGCAAAGAAGGGGGATTGATTGGTCCTATAATGTCTAGACCCCATTGTTGAAAAGGTGCATCTACAGTAACAGGTTGTAAACGAAAAGTTACCCTTTTCACCCGTCCTACAGCCTTTTGATAGATTATAGACTTCCAGGACAACATATGGGAATCCTTGAACAAGGTAGTCCAATAGTATCCAGCCCTTAGCACTTTTTGGGTAGTAGCATCTCCACCAAAATGACCACCGGCATCACCGAAATGAAGTTCAATCAACGCTTTTTCGGACTCCTCTTTTTCTAAACAATGCAGAAAAACACCATCAAAGTTCTTTCAAAATAGTATATCATTGATTAATTGGAAACATGCAGATTTAAGCCTAAGTTCTCTTCTGTTTTTGGGATCAAGATTTTGAGGAGCAGTCCCATGCAACAAATAAAACCTGATATCTTCATACCATGAATTGGGTGTAGTTTGTGCACAGTTGATCTGTTTTTCATTATGTTGATTTACAGTTGATGTATTTATTTGACTTTCTAATTCCTCAACTGAATCAACCACTAATTTACACAGGCCTTGACCTCTAAAATCTGGGCATGAGTTATTTCAAGATCATATTCCTGTAGCGATGTCATCCAATTTTCCCTTTTCTCACCCAGCTCTTTTTGTACTAACATATTTCTTACAATGGGGTAAGGAATGACAACTTTGGTCCTGGATTTCAACAGGTAAGACCTAAAGTGTTTTATTGCTTCAAAAATAGAATATGTCTGCTGATCTACCCCGAGATAATTAAGTTCCACTCCTTTAAAAGAAGAGCTCATGAGGGCAATGGGTATCACATTGCTTTCAACGTTTTTCTGTGTAAGCACAACATCACAGGATCAGTTAGATGTAAAAGTGTATAGAGTGAAATCTTGAGAAAAATCGGGACTCACCAGGGAAGGAGCTTCTATTATGTCTTTTCTTATTGAATCGAAAGCTTAACTTTCTTGTGGTCCCCATATGTATAAAACATCCTTTTTAATTAGATTTTGTAGAGGTCTAACCATTTCAGAGAAACTCAGGACAAATCGTCTGAAAAAATTAATCTTACCCAAAAAGGATTGCATGGCCTTCTTGGAAGAGGGAGGGGGAAGTTTAGCAATGTCTTGGGTTCTTTCAAGGTCAATAATCATCCCATATTTAGATACTATAAACCCAAGAAATTTCCCTTGTTCTACTGCAAAGACTAATTTTTTGGGATTGAGAGATATGCCAAACTTGTGGCATCATTTTAAGAAATCCCTAAGGTGAGAGAAGTGATATTTCTTGTTTTTTGAAAAGATAGTGAAATCATCAAGATAGACCACAACTGACTAGTTTATAAGGCCACGGAAAGAAATATCCATTGCTCTCCGAAAAGTGGCTATGGAATTTATCAGTCCAAAAGTCATTTTCCTGTAGGCGTAAGTGCCCCATGGGGTACTAAAGGTGGTTTTAAGTTGGTCTAAAGGAGACATAAGGACCTGGTTGTATCTCGAAAAACCATCTAATAAAGATAGTCTTTCGGAACCAGATACTTGTTGTAGTATTTGTTCTATTGGTGGGACATGGTAGTTGTCTTTATCAGATGCTCGATTTAAATTTCGAAAATCAACACAAAGTTGAATTTCACCACTTTTCTTCCTTACAGGAACTAATTTAGACACCCATTGAGTGTGCCTAACCATGGAAATTATCTTTGCAGTTAGTAATTTATTTAGTTCCTTTTTAACAATAGGTTCCAATTTAGGATGCATTTTCCTCAATTTCTGTTGAAAAGGTTGAGTCTGAGGCTTCATAGGGATTACGTGTTGTATGATGTTTGGGTCGAAAGTTTTTAGATCATCGTACGTCCAAGAAAATACATCTTTATATTATTTAAATAATTTTATAAAATTAGATCTTTTGTTTTCAGAACATCCCTTTCCCAAATTAATATTTTGAGGATTATCTCATGTTCCTAAATTAACAGGTTCATATAGCAAAGAAGAACTGTTAGTTTTTCAATTGACTACCCCTATAAACTTATCATGTAGGTCATAAAACTTTTCTAATCTCACAACATATTTGGGGATAGATTTTACCAGCTCGGACGTCGATTTAGGAGATCGAGGATCAGATATTACCGTGAAGTCTCGGAGATTCTCGTCGTGAGTGCCTTCATCAATGACTACATCCTAGAAGGTGTCTTCCATATGAAAAAAGTTGATGATCTTCTGATCATCATCAAATACCCTCCAATTCATTATGTTGTCTGAAATCGATGGCCTGAATAACAATTCGACTAAGAACACGTTAGGAGAGAGACCCTCAGTGGGAAACAATTTCGAAGCAGCATTGGCTAGTAAGTCATCTTCTGAATTACTCATCCTAGGAATGGAATTTATATTAAATGATATAATTTTTTGCATTAAACTCCATACCTCGGTTTGGTAACTCTTCAGATGTGGTGACAAACAATGTATTTCATTTCTTAACTGTTTGACTATGATTTCTGAATAACCGAATACTACCAGATTTTGCATGTACATGTCTAGTGCTTTATGAAGTCCCTGGCTGTGTCGTTAGCACATTCAAACTCTAACCGACAAGAAATAAAGATTTTATTACCTGTAGGATCGATGAGTACACAACCGGCACCTGCCCCTTCTTGGGATTTGGATCCATCAAAATATAGCGACTAGATTTGTGTGTCATTAGTAGTACTTGGCGTACTCGGTGAAGTTGGTGCCTAAGAATAGGCTGTAACTTCAGATTTTTGTTCTGGATTAGTGATAGAGGAAATTTCAGTCATGAAGTTGCCAAAAAAGGTATTCATTTCCTACATTTCAATCGAATTTGTGGATGTAACAAAAGGATCATTTGGATCATTCATATCTATCATGGTATGCTTAAGGTAACATTCTTTGTTTATTCTGATCTTATTATGCTGTCCATTTTCAGGTAGCCACAAATGAGACCAGTCTGTAGAAAAATAACCGTGAAGCTGTTAGGACCAATCTCTGCTTAAAAATAGACCATAAACTTCAAGAATGTCAATAACGATAATATCAATTACTTGATGAACTTTGGGGTTGGATGATAATCTAATCAACACATTATTAAGTTCACTGATCACTTTGACATTTGTTCAATCTAGCTGAATGATTTTTAGATCAGAAGGTTTTACTTCTGCATTAATTTTTTGGCATAGAGACAGAGGCATTATGTTTGATGATGCACCTAAGTCAACCATACAATTATGTACATTCCTATTAAAAATCTCAAAAGTCAATAAAAAAGGGGTGACATTTTTTCATGAGGAAACAACAGAATTCTGCTGACTTTTTATTGTTGTCCCTGAAACAGTTTTATCTAGGTTTCCTATAGTTTTTCCTGCTAAGTCCCTTTTGTCTTGATGTTCAAATGTATTTTTAGTTGGGACATTTTTAGCTTCGTTTAAGTCAATTTATGTTGATTTTTTTCTGCTAACATCATTCTTTTTAATGTTTTCAACGATGCTTTGAAGCATTTTCTGCAAAATAAGAGGAAATTTCAGCAGTTCAAAAACATAAATATTTTCCCTTAATTTTTTCAAATCTTTAATTAAATCATACTCTAGAACTAGGGAAATCATGATTTTTTTAATTTCAGTTTGCTTTGGTTGTTTTGGAAACACATTTTTACTTGTTTCAGGTGCGGTCTTGTTTTGTGTTTTGCTTCTAGTATTGTAGGGGTGAAAAGTTTCAAAATTCGGTTGGAAAATACTGTCGGATAAGCGCCTGGAGAGGGGAGGAGATGATTCTTCCTCTTCTGGTACCTATTCCTCAACTGTGTCATAAGGATTTTCAGGAGGAATAGAAACAGAATTGTCATGCACTTCTAATATCGTTTGCAAAGCATACTGTAAACTTTCAAAATTTAGACCTTCTGTGGTTGGGTTTGGCTAGTTGGGAGGGAAAGGTTTTCTAAAAGGAGGTTTGAAACTTCCTTTTCTTATGGATGCCTCATCGACTTATCTTTTCAACTCAACGACCTGATTGGACAGTTTCTAGGAATATTTCTGTAGGCTCTCCAAGTCTAATGTTTCCTGTTGATTTTTAGGTTGAGGTGGCCTAGTGAGAATTTCTATTTTCTTCTTAGAAGATGGAGTTGTTTCATCTTCACTACTAATATTATCTTTCAAAGTCGATATATCTTTCTCAATTTGACTTTCCTCCTCAAAGGATTCTAACAATGTGTTCTTTTTGGACCGTTTAACCCATATGCCTATGTTATTATGCAGGGCCTTAGTATAATATGCAACAATTAAGCTTTCTGCAGGCATCGAATCTACAGGGATTTTTTTTTTAGTGTTAGAAATATTTGGTTAAAGTCTTTCACTTTTTATTTAGGGTTCATTTTTAAGCTAGAGAGTTCCATAACCAAGACTTTCAAAGATTTATCATCTCCAAATTTTTCCAGAAAACAAGTTTCAAACTTGTCCCAAGAGATGATGGTCTGAGGTTGTTGAGAAAAATACCAGGTTGAGGCATTTCCCTCAAAAGTATAAGGAAATAATCTGCACACTACATCTTTGTGTTTGATACTCCAGAGTCTGATGGCTAGAATAAATTTATGGATGTGATCCTCAACTGATTGCTTTGAATCTGGACCAAATTTGGGAAGCCATTTCTCCGGATGTTTAGGAAATGGGTGTTGGGGTCCAGGCACGACCACAACATCTTGATTGAGCCAAGGTCTGACAGAGTTATTTTGTTTTGCCATGGGACTTGGTGGAGTTGAAGGTTGATATGGTTCAAATAAAGAACTACCTTCGTCCGACGATTCACCTCCTGAAGAGGATGGAGACGAACCAGGTGGGGATGGTGGGATACTAGATCCTCCATCTCTAGGGATAAGCGTTTCAACAGGATTGGTAGTATTTCCAGTTCCTACCGTGTTTCCAGGCAGACTAGTGATTTGAAGTTTTTCTTGGAGTTTTGTAAATTCAAGGGGTTGATTGATTTGTCTACCAGGTTGTATAATACAGGATAAGGAACTTTGAGTTCTTATAAGTGACTCGCAAGCAATTTCTTGGATGTCAATCCCTTGAGGGAGTGGTGTCACTAGTTCGATAGGAATATTGGGGTCATCGTTTGAGGTAGTTGTTGTTTCAAGTGTAACGTTTGTGTCGAAGCGACTACACATTACTACAAGAGTGCGAGTGTGTGGGGGAGTCTTACGACCTCCACGTGACATCAATTAATTGCAGGCCCTCCTTCTACACCATTTGTTGATGAGCTTAAATGGCACACCATCAACTGGAAGGTCAAATACGGACTGGGTTGTCTAATTAACCCAAGTCGTTTGGAATGAAATGACCCAGCGGGTTTAATGGCTCCGTTGGCCAACTAAAGTCCTAATAATAATAAAAGAAATGAAACTAATCTAAAAGCTATGATTCTACCAATTTACTTGCTAATTAGAAGTATTTAATATAAATATAAATATATACAAATGATTAAAAAAAAATTATATACAGTTTGCAAAGTTTACTTTAAATCTTGCGAAACGAATGTTCATAATAGTGTTTCCAAACAAAAAAAAAGAACAAAAATATTTTTCTTTTTTCTTTTTGAATGATTTAAAGATCTAAAACTAATGAATACTAAGAAAATATAATTGAAATATCGATACATAAACAGTCAAAGCTAATTCATGCTATCCTTATTTCATTAATAAATAATTTAACTAAATAACAAGCAAACTAACTTGTAACTAATCGATTACATTGAGTTTATCTTCCTATGTAATTCGAGCTCCTAATTGTCCTACATGTGAGGGAAACTTGTGACAGAACAATGCTAATACTTCTAGAATAAATTCAAGGAAGTGTTTGATGCATTGGAGTGAGAAAGTAACAACAGAACGCTAACTGTAAGAACCTTGTGATCTTATGATAATCAATAACTTAGAATGAAAGGAAACTCAATTCAGAGTATTAATATTACTATCATTTAACATGTAGAATAAATCAATAATAATCAAATGATAAATTGATCACACATATAAAATGGAATAACAAATTATGGACAACATCTAAATAGTAAACAATATGAAACACCATATGACAACGAGACTCAAGCTAAATCGATCATAATAATATCTCATAAGACTGAGTTAATAGAGGAACACAATGGAATAAACATCACATGGGTCTAAAGACAATGGTGAGTTGCTTCCCCATATCATTTCTCAAAATCACATGTCCATACTATATTCCCAGCAAAAGTTGTCCAATACTATTAACAACAATCACTATTTAAACTAGTCGTGGATTAACAAACTCTTATCATGCAAGATAGAGTGTAATCCCCAAAAATAGATTGCTTTACAAAAATAGTACAACAGGAAACCATTCTTGTAGGAGTTTGTTTATCAAAATTTATACATAATGACAAAGTTTTATCAAACTTAAAGGAAACTAGTAAACAATACAGTGCATAATCCAAGATGGCTTCTCCTTGTGAATAACACCATAATTATTATTTTCCTGTAGATGACAAAATGAAATTGATATTTAGAAAATAATACAAACTAACATTTAGAAATAGACTGGCTAAAAAATCGCGAGATTCTATAGCTAGTATTATATTAACAAAGAAAATCAAAATAAATCTTCCTATTTGACTTTTATAACAAAATAAAATGAAATAAAATCAAAATCACTTTTACCATTCTAGAAATTAGACAATGAAGGGTTGGATAGTTCTGAATTAATGATGGCATTGAATTTGGTTGCATTTTTTATAATCACACTACCAGATCGTTTGGGCCTTTTACTTCCCCATATGCGCATGCCTTTAACTCTTGATTTTCTCATTCAAGCAGAGAATTTTGAGCAGCCAAATGTTTTAATTGTTCCTGTAAATATGGTATGTCTCTATAATACCATTCTACATAGTCTAGAAAATTGTTTCAGTGTATAGGTGATATAGCAGGCTGAGATTGAATGTACTCAATAATAGGTTCTTCAACCTTTCTTGAAGCTCATTTTAAATCATGGCCTATGCCAACAAAGCCCTTTTGATCTTTTAGAAACATAGGGAAATTAGAAACAAAATTTTATTCAATAGCTTCACTAACTGTTTCATTTGCGAGACCCTAGTTATCCACATATTCTTTGGACAAGAATTCATTTATCTCATCATCAGTTGATTGATCATCAACCTCAATCGAGCGCAGATGATCCTATTGTCGATTTCTTAGACTCCTCTAAATTAAACTGCCTTGTCTTTTGTTTACGAAACTCAGGTCTGAGTTACCTTGTTTCTTCTTCTTATGAGTTTTCTTAGCAGTTGGTTTATCACTAAATCCCTCATTCAAATCAATAGTAGGAGCAGGAGAAACCTTATCCTTTAATACACCCACTACCTCTTCTAACGATTTTCTGTTTGTGAAATTATATCGTGGTTTTTTACCCAGGGGGTTTGCAATGCAACATAATTCAGTTCAGTGAGCTCATGGTCTCTGTATGAATCAACACCTTGAATTTCGCTCATAGGGTTACAAGGATCAGGGTTAATATTTAACTGTAGAGGTGATTCCATTGTGCTCTCGGGTAGGGAAAAATTGTTTCGACACAGGAAGTTTTCCCAGGTGTCCCCAATTTGAGTCAAATGAGATAGCAACAAAATTTGTATAAGCCCATGATGAAAGAGGCTTGACAGAGGGTTCAAGCTCTGTTTCTTATAATGTTTTGACATCTTATGCAGGCTCATCAATAAATAGAAGGGCATGTTTAGCTTAAACCCTAGGAACAACATCAACCATCGGATGTGATACAAAAACAATAACCCATACCTACCCTCGCACGTTAGAAACTATTTCAGAATCAGAAGTAGGCCATGACATCGAGGTTTCAAGAGGTTAATAGGAGTACCTTTAGGGCATCATGTAGATTTCCAATATACCATGAACAGGCTCCAAGGCACGCCTTCCAGTATAGCATTTTTGAACCATTTTTCGCCTTCCTGTGACAGTCTTGTTGCCCCTGCTATAGATTCTTCTGTTACCTCCAATTGCAGATCCAAAATTTGGATCTAAACCCATCAAATGTTTGATCAAAGGCCTGTGTGATCGTCAAGATATAACCTTTAAATTTGTGGATAAAAATGTCCCAATCGTGCGCCTGTAAATCATTTATGGCATCGTCATCGGCGAGAAGGGCTTGACAACCATTAGGTTCATTTCGAACAAAATGGGCCATGGTTGCTATCAAGCAAACATAGTAGATACCTCGAGAGGGAGGCTTCTTCTTCTAACAAACAAATAATAAGGAGAGGTCCGTGAAAACTGAAATGAACCGATACCTACGAACTTGGGCGATTATCATGTTTGGTAATTTAAGTTTCAAGTGACAAAAAACCAGAGGACGCGCAGGCCTATGAACCATTACGCATAATGAATATTAAACCCACACCACCATTAGTTTCCTTTTTGAATAATGAATGAGGGTCATTAAATGTACAAGACAACATGATGATGTGTAATCGTGAGTACATTAGTCCATGTACCAGGTGATATGAAAGTGATATGATTGTTAAGAGCATGAAGCATGTTTCAAATGTTAATCCAAGGTTCTACATGATTATGGATATCAAATAATCAAACCATACAATCAACCATAGATAATCCCATAATACATAAAATGGTGGCAATGGATTAATCAATAGGCTTATAAAACTTAAAACTTATAAACATGTAGGTCCCCTCAAGGTATAATCTCTTTAGCAAAAGAAAGGAAAAAATCACAAACTGCAGAATGATTACCCAAGCCAAGTTTTGTTTCAATTTCATGCTTCCATTCATGAAATTTAAACAAAGCAAAAAAAAATTTAAACGAAAAAATCAAATAATGAGCTAGCCCAATAAATCTCCTTGAAGCCAAAAGACAAAATCATTTTTAAATGTAAGGAGGAGGCAGCTATGGAAAGATTTTATCTCTTTGTGATGGCTTTTAATTATGATAAAATTTGGCAAAATTGGTGGTTGCCAACACCGTGGTATTTGGAAAGGTGAAATAAAAATAATTAATTATTTAATTAACGAATCAACACATCTCTTCAAAATGGGTCATGTTGATGTATACAAATAGATGTAATATTTTGAAGAGGAGTGTGTGAGATGAGCAGAAATGTAATATTTGAAGAGGAGAATAAATATGAGTGAAGAAAGAATATAATTCCAAATGGAGAGAATGAAAAAGTATGTGACAAAGTATAATATATATATGATGATCTAGTGAATAGATCTTATGAATGTATATCTATTGAAAAGATCTTGTGAAGGAAGAAACAACGAACAAGTATTGTGAAGGGAGATCTAGTGAAAATATATTGTGAAGTAAGAAATAGTGAACAAATCTCTTGAATTAAGATCTAGCGAACATATCTCGCGAAGGAAGAAATAGCGAACATATATGGTGAAGGAAGAAATAGTGAACATATCTTGTTAAGGAAGAAATAACAAACATATCTCGTGAAGGCAGAAGTAGCAAGCCGATTTGGTAAAGGTAGAAGTAGTGAGTAGACTTGGTGAAGACAATGTGAATGTTCATCATCTTTTGAATCAGTTATAATGTAATCGAGGGTCGGTGTCACTCAAGAAAATATATTGGTGTCTCTTTCTAAGTTTTTTCTTATCGGTGGGGATTGGTGTCTCCAGTAGGTTGGTTCCTACAAATTGTTTTAATAGTAGGTTGTTTCCTACAAAATTATAAAGAAAAATTTTGTGGTTTTCTCTCGAAAGGGTTTTCACATAAATTTTGTGTATTGGAGTTAATATTATGTACGACTTATTTCTTATGGTCGATGGATTTTTAAATAAATAAAAGATTGTCTTGTACTGATTCACTCCCCCCCCCTTCAGTATAAGTATGTTCTCAACAATATATACATCAAAATATCAGGTAGTATTATGACAACTTTTATGAAATTATTGAATAGTAACTGGAGGCATATTGACTTTAAGTGGATCTCATTGAAAGAGATACATGTCACACACATCCCTACATGGCACAATGAAATAATAAAAGTTGTTTGTATTTTTAACAAAGAGTTACCTACTAGTTTTATGGATACTCAAATCCATCTTTTGGTACAATTAGTTGAAGAAATTCTATTAGCTAGCATTGTGAGTTGTATATGGATGTTCATTTTTGGAGAGGTACATGAAAACACTTAATGGGCTTGTAAGGCAATTAGAATCTCCTAAAGGATGTATGGTTGAAGGGTACATTGTCAATGAATCTTTCTTTCTTATGTTTGAGTTACTAAAACAAATGCATATATATATGCTCCACTCATGTGGTATGGTGGTCGTGATGAAGAATAATTAGAAGGAGAGAAATCTGAAACAAATGGACAAACATGTATTTTGAGAGGTAATACATTTATTTGAAATATAAATATGGTTAGAATTGTGTTTTTTAGTGAATACGTGTTTTCCTTGCAAACATGAGTTATATTAAATGGTCATTGACATTGCAAATGAGAATAAATGGGATCAAATGAATAAATACATTTTGGTCAATATAGAGGCTACTATGAAATGTGTGGTCATGTAATATGAGTTGCATAAAAAGTGAAAAGAACGCATACAATTTTTTATAAGGTCAAACCCTCATATTCCACTCCCTAAATAATTATGTTATCAATGGCTTGTAGAGTGCACAAACATATGCGTGGAGGAGCAAATTCATAAATTGGGGCTAATCAATAAGAAAACTGAACTAGATGCATTCAACATAGGAATTGATTGTGAAAGTATGGTATCTGATGGATCATGGAATTAACTACACAAAATTTAATTAGACATATTTAAGTGTTCTTACACGTTTAAGAATAATTATTGATTTTAATATGAACATTTCTCTATGCATAAAGGTACGAACATATCTAGTGAAATGGGTATATGGTTATCATTTTAGAGTGGAGTGTGTCAATTCTGGAAAATAAAAATGTGATTGTGGATTGTTTATTTAATTTGATCAAACAAGTTGTGCTAGTTCAAGGGATACAAATCCAATACAAATCTAATAGAAGGACAACTTGAATATGTTGGCACCATTCAAGAGATAATTGAGTTGGACTATAGGTCCTTTAGGTGTGTGTTTTTTAAATGTAAATGGTTTGGTCCTTTCAATAGAAGGATATCTATTGCTTTTTTTTTCTAAATGTGGAGAGGAGGCAACATGAATTCTACAAGGTTTAGGGTTTTAATCCTCCAGATTCCCTCCTACCCTGACCACTTATGACCTCCTCTGAACGCATTGATCACTTCTGCTCCATTGCTCTGATCGCCACAACAAAATGGGAACAGAAGGGGGGGTGAAATCCCCCTCTTACCATAACGCCACAACAAATGACCCAGAGAACTCCCAAGTGCGTCGTCCATCCTTTGAGACGCCTCTACACATGAGAGAACAATACCTATAAGAAGAAATGGATGGACGCAAGGAATTGAATATGGATGTAGAGTCCTCGCATCCAAAAACAACTCGGGTCTGGATACCCCGCAAATGTATCCCCCAAGCCCCAATTGTGCCTAGATATGTTATCAAAACCACTAGGATAGGGGAGCATACGCAGTTCATGAGAGACCATGCCCTCATAGGAAAATTCCTAGGTCTCTAACCCTTAGAAAAAGGACCTAGCTCATTAGATCAAGGTGTGGTGGAAACCCAAGGGAGACTATGATCTCAAACTAACCTCCAAAGGATTCTTTATAGTAATATTCTACAACCTGGATGAAAAGGACTAGATCTTTCAAGGAGGATCATATTTATACAACTCTGTTGGCCTTTACTTGTGATTCTGGAGAGACTGCTTCTGCACAGAAAAGGAAAACTTCACCTATGCACTAGTATCGATTCGCCTCTATTCCCTACCTCAAGATTTTTGGTTAGAGAAAACTTTAATGGGCATAGGTAACACCTTTGGAAAATACATCAAATCCTTCGAAGCTACCAAAAAAAGAAAATACACCTCTTACTCAAGGATATGTGTCTATATAAAAATCTCCAAAGCTCTTCCAGGAACAGTTAACCTAGAATACCAGGACAAGGAATGGGCTCAAACCATAGACTATGAGCACATCCCTTTCAGATGTCAGAAATGCCATGAACATGGGCACCTTTTCAGAGACTTCACTCTAAATTCTCCCCCTAAGAGGGAAGCTGAAGAGAAACCAAAGGAAGGATTCACTCAGGTTCAAAATTGAAGAATAAAAGCTCAGAAGAATCCCAGAATCATCAACAAAAAAAAGAACCCGAATAACAACTCATTTGAAGCCCTTAACTACCTTCTAGAGGAAGAAGAGGTGGAAAACCCCCACAAGACTGCAGGGAAATATCTCGGCAAGAACAAGGAAGATCAGTCATCACAAGGGCATCAGATCCTAGAAAACCAAGCAGACCCACAAACTCACCCAACCTCGGGAAAAAAACCAGAAAGAGAAGAAGACACAGTCATGGAAAAGGATGAGAAAGACCTAGCAGAAATCAACCTAGGCAGGATAGAAGAGGAACTCAACAAGAAGGATCTCCAAACCTTGGCAGAGGACCAACTTAGGAAAGTTCATAAGGTATTTCTGGATTCATCAGTAGGGGCTACATCTAGGTTGGGAATCAACATAGACCCAAACCTAGATCCAAGAAGACACCCAAAAGAAAAGAAGCGACGGGGCAGAGAATCGGCTCACTAGCTAATAAAGGAGGTAGGAAACTATATGATCAACTTGAGATAGATTCATAGGCTCTCAGAGAGCTCCTTTTCCCACCCACCAAACTATTAACTATGAGGATCATCACCTGGAATATCATAGGCCTAAATGGAAGATCCAAGCAAAGGATTCTCCGAAATTGCAACAAGATGGAAGATCCTGATATACTCCTGATACAAGAGACAAAATGTGCAGGGAAAAATGTAGAAGATATCCTCAAAATATGATGGTGAAACTGTGACTCCTATCAAACAGACTCGAAAGGGGCTTCAAGAGGCCTTAGGATCCTATGGAATCTAGCTACATTCATCCTAGATCAAGGCTTCTCCACTCCAATCACCATCATAGCGCACTATAGAGCCATAGGTTCGGACAAGGAGGGAATGATCACAAATGCCTATGGACTGCAGAACATCCAAGACAAAGACATGTTTCTTCAGATCCTGGCTTACCTAGGTTCTCTAACTGAGTGCAAGTGATGGATCATCGGAGGTGACTTCAACATGATTCTCATGCAGGAGGAGAAAAGAGGGGGGGAAAACACCTGGAGTTGGATAGCGTCAAATTCCAGGAACTCATAGAGAATCTTCGATTGGTAGACATAGATAATGGCAATGGCACCTACACCTAGACCAACAAAAGATCAAGTCACCAACAAATAGCCTACAGGATAGAACACTTTCTCATTTCAGAAACTCTCCTTTTGGAAGGCCCCCTAGTAGATTCCAACATCCTCCTAAAGGCAGGCTCAGACCACTAGCCGGTTCAGCTATGGGTTGACACCATCGCTACCCCAAAGTTAAAACCCTTTAGATTTGAAATTTTTTGGCTTTCCCATCCAGACTTCCAGGAGCTAGCCCGTCAGTGGTGGAGCACAACAGAAATATAGAGGGGTACAAAAATGTATTTCTTCCAGCAAAATCTCAAATACTTTAAACAACAGGTGCGTAAATGGAACAAGAATTCTTTGAGAACATCTTCCAGGAAAGGAAATTGTTGGAACAAAAACTAGAGGACCTTCAGAGGAAAATCATTCACTCAGGACACACAATCACTCAACAATAGGAGGAGAATGAAATCAAAAGGCAACTGGAGGAAAGATATAAGTAGGAATAAATCATGTGGAGACAAAAATCTAGGGTTCAATGGCTCAACGAGGGAGAGAAAAACACCAAATTCTTCCACTAGTCCATGATCCATAAATGCCTCATCAATCACATTACGAATATGGAAGACCCACAAGGAAACACCTTGTTCACTCATCAGGAAATATCACACAAGTTGTCAGACTTCTACAAGGATATCCTCTCATAACCAAAGGTGGACTGTATCTCAGCAATAGAGCGGGTGACCCAAAATATCCCAACTATTATCACCTAGGAACAAAATGAGGCTCTCATGACACCAATAATGTAAGAATAAGTGGATTAGGCTATTCAGGATTTACCCATAGGCAAGGCTCCAGGCCTAGATGGCTTCACCACATACTTCTTCCACTCCTATTGGACAATGCTAAGGGATGAAGTGTGGCAGTTGGTGGAGGAATCATGCAGCTCAAGAAAATTTCTTCCAATACTAAATGCCACTTTCCTCACCCTAATACCCAAAGAAGAAATAGTAACAAACCCGAAGAATTCAAACCCATAACACTCTGCAATGTGATCTATAAAATCATCTCCAAGGTAATAGCTCTAAGACTCAATCCAATACTCCCCTTCATCATTTCCAAGGAGCAATCAGGATACGTCGAAGGAAGGAAAATTATGGATAGCATCATACTTTTCCATGAAATCATTCATTCGCTCAAAAGCACCTATACTCCAGGTATGCTTCTAAAACTTGACCTTTCAAAAGATTTTGACAAATTAAGCTGGCAGTACATGAAATCTCTTCTATCAGCTTTCGGTTTCAACAAGGATTGGGTCTCTTGGATAATGAACCTCATTTCCTCAACCTTTTTCTCAATCCTCGTCAATGGAGTCCCCTCTCAACCCTTCTCCCCCACAAGAGGAATAAGGCAAGGTGACCCTCTCTCCCCTTTCCTATTTGTCATAATGGCTGAGGGCCCAGGACATTATATCAAGGCTTCAATTCAAAATGGATCCCTCAAAGGCCTCCCTCTTCATGGGTTACAACCGACAGCCTCGCATAGCCAATTTGTCGATGACACGCTGCTAATGAACACCCCCACCATGGAAGAAGAAAATAAACTAAGTTCCATCCTATCTAATTTCAGCGAAGCCTCTGACACCACCTTTAATCTGGCCAAGTCGTAGCTCTTCTTTTTTAATACTCCTAAGGCAATCCAACACCACCTTTCTCAACTTCTGAATACCCTTGTCTGCACTCTACCCTCTTGTTACCTGGGAGTCCCTCTTTCTGACTCAGCAACCAGAAACATCTCCTAGGACTCTCTCCTACTCTCCATTTACAACCGTCTTAGCAATTGGACCTTTCACTCCCTCAACCTTCTAGCCAAAATCATTCTCATAAAGTCAGTCCTTCAAGCCATCCCTTCTTACCTCTTCTCATCCCTAGCTTCCCCCCAATCGGTCATAAAGAAAATAAGGAATCTCCAAAGAAACTTTCTATGGGATGGACATAACCCAGACAAAAAATGGGCTCTAGTCAGCTGGGACAAAGTTTACAAGCCCAAATATTCAGGTGGTTTGGGCCTTTGGGACCCTAGGAAATTAAATAGCACCATGGGAGCAAGAATTTGGTGGAGATGGCTCAAAACTCTAGCAGAGATATGGGTAAAACTCTGGAAATGCAAATATGCCCCAAATACACATCAACACTATCTTATAAGAATGCAGGATAAAATTCACGGCTCCAACATATGGAATGCGGCCTGGAAAAATTGGCCACTAATACAGGAACATGCTTTTTGGGAAGTTCACAATGGCTAGAATGCCCTGTTCTGGATGGATTCCTGGCAACAAATTTCACCGCTACAATTGGAAGAAAATCTACAATCCTATGAAAATCACATTCAAGATATTTCCACTCTCAAAGTGGCAGATTTGTGGTCAGATACCCCCAACAACTCTCCCTGGCGAAGCTAGAAATCAACCCATCAAGAACTCCAAGTAGCAATGGATTGTGACCTGCAACATTGGAAATAAGCAACATCCCAAAGGCGAATACAGAAAAGAACAGAGCAAGACATTGTCATATGGGGATACACACCTCATGGAAGCTTCACTCTTAAAGAGGGATACACTCTATAGGAGAAATTTCAAAATATTCAAAAAGACAACATCTGGACAACAATATGGAAATCAAAACTTTGGCCCAAAATCTCTACGTTCCTTTGGCTTCTACTTCAGAACAAGATCTTAACCTGGCACAATATACAAAGACGAGGTTTCATTGGCCCCTCGATTTTCCGTCTCTACCATCTCTAGGCAGAAACCATGGAGCACCTCCTAAACAACTGTCCACTCAGTGAGAACATCTGGAACCAAGCCACTCAACTCATGAGAAGAACCAAACAAGTTAAAAACAACATCATAAGCACAATCATGGATTAGGGTTCTAGTTCCTTCAAAAGTCCCATCCTGAACAAAACCTGGCAACTCTTACCAGGCTTCATAGTTTGGAAACTATGGAAAGAGAGGAATAAAATAATCTTTTATTCCCAACCCCTCCTCCCACCCTCCTCTGGAATACAATACTCTTGCATCTCCAGGAAACTCTTCAACTACAATTGTGGACCCAGGAATACTTCCCCATTGA
>SNQJ01S0053084.1:20910-31014 GCA_010110895.2 Picea sitchensis
ATATTTGTATGAATTCACTTCCTCCAAGTTGTTGTTGTCATATACAAAGGTATCATAAGGGATCTTATTGGATTTAATAATCATGACCTTAGTCTTATCAGTATTAACAGTCATACCCATATTGGAGGAAAACTCCTTGAGGATTCTTCGTTGGTTTTCAAGATCATGGGGACTCCTTTCCATAAGAACGATATCATCAGCATAAAGAAGAAAATTGATGACTATACCAGTGAGAGTAGGGCCGACACAACCTGCTTTTTCCAATCATTCTTCTAATTTATCAATGTATATGCCAAAAAGGGTAGGGGACAAGGGACAACCTTGTTTGACTCCGATATTGCAGTTAATCTCTTTTGACCAGCACTCGGTGTTTTTAAACTTAGCAATAACGTTCTCATACATCCTTATTGCAGTAGCCCTCAACTCGAGAGGCACTTTTATCTCTTCCAACCTATTCCAAAGGTTTTTCCTAGGAACCATGTCAAAAGCTTTTCTAAAGTCAACCAAACAACAAAAAAGATTGGTTTTAGTATTGCAGAACTCCTCTACAATGATACTAAAGGTAACAAGATGGTCCACAGTTGAATGATATCTCCTAAATTGGTAGAATTATATACTTGTAATTAGCTTTTAGATTAATTTAATTTCTTTTATTATTTTTAGGAGTTTAGTTGGCCAATAGAGCCATTAAACCCATCGGGTCATTTCATTCCAAACGACTTCAGTTAATTAGACAACCCTAGTTCAGATTTGACTTTCCATTTGATGATCTGTCACTTATGCCCGTCAACATGTGGGTCTCCAAAACCATGGGCTTGAAACCACCAATTGTAAAATGAATTGTAAAATATTTCTTTGACATTTTTACATGCACTTTTACTTTTAAAACCACAGACTTGAAACCACATGCTTGTAAAATATTTATTTGAATTCTTTACATGCACTTTTAAATATACTAGTAAAATTCACTTTTTACTTTTTCACGTTCACCCCCTTTTTTTAATTATACTTTCATGTGTGTGTGTGTGTGTGTGTGTGTGTGAATTTTGGGATTCTCTCCCTTGCTACAAATGAATTAACATGAAATCAATGACAACATGCTCAACAATATGTAAATGTGTTGAACCGGCACAGAATAGATCTAGCTAGAAAATACTACACACATTTACAGAGAGAAATTGAGAAAGAAGAAGAACGAGAGAAATAATGGAAGAATTATCATTAACCGTAATAAATAATGAATATTTTACACATGATATACTTTGTATAACTCAATGAATGCGCACTGGAGGAGAACCAATGCACCATAGTGGTGGTATAGAGTGATCTGGACACACACCAGTAGTTATAGGAGTGAACTACCACCTAGTCTAGTCTCTCAGGCAGTTATGGGAGTGAACTGCCACCTAGTTGAGTTAACTAGTCAACCAGTCTTCAGTTAACTGAATAAACAGAGTGTAGTGATGAGTAGATCAAGGAATCAAGGTTAATTTGCTATTTTGGTGATGATCCCAAGGAAAGTGTGCATTAGCATGGCGATGATCCCAATGTTGTATGGTGATAAAACCAATGCAACATCTAGACTCAACTCAACTAGTCAAACTGAAGTGTCAACTGAAGAGAATATTCTCTAGGTGGAATATTCTCTCCTAAAAAATAGGAGATTAGATAAATGACTAATAATTACTAATAAACAAGGAAAAACCTTAGGAAAAAGAAGTCCCAGGTGTGTGTGAAGTAACTCCAACACCCACCCTAAACATCACTATGGTGAAAATAAAGAGTGGGTCCTGACAACGAGGCCATGTTAGGTACCCAAATACAAAAGATACATTGAAATAAAGTGAGGAAAGAGGAGAAAACTCATGGGAAAAACCCCTCCTCAAGGTACAATGTATGTAAAAGGAAGAACTATAGTTGTTAGGAAAATGTGTCCTTCACTCCAAGACGACTTCGCAGAGAATGGAACTTCTGCTCAGTGAAGATGTTTGTCATCTATTATGTTGAAGGACAAAACTGTAGGTCAATGATCCCCTCGTGTACTAAGTCCCAGATGTAGTGCATGTGGATCTCTATCTACTTCGTCCACTTCCTTTGAACTAGATCTCTGAAGAACTTCAGAGTGCTCTGGTTGTCACACCAGATGATGATCAAATGGTGAAACTAAATACCCAACTCAGTGAGAAAATGTTGTAGCCACATGGCATGAATGGTTATGTTAACTACCCCTCTGTACTCTGCCTCAACTGAAGATAGAGCAATGACAACTTGCTTCTTGCTCGACCAACAGATAGGCCTGGAACTAAGACTGTGTGAGTAACCAGTTGTGGACTTGCGATCAATGTTATCGCTAGCCCAGTTAGAATCAGTAAACTCGATGAAATCTAATGTAGAGTCTACTGCATAATGAATACCAAAGGTGATGGTGCCCTGTATGTATCGGAGGATATGCTTTGCAGCCTTCCAATGTAGCTCATGTGGCTCCTACATGAACCTGGAAACTGTGCCAACTGCATATGAGAGGTCTTATCTTGAGTGTGTGAGATACAACAAGCTCCCCACTAGTTGTTTGTACAGTGTGTTGTCAACTAGTGGAGTCTCCCCACCATCCTCAAGTTTGATTTTTGATAGGAAAGCATTTGGAGCAGACTTGTAGTATTTCATGTGAAATCTCTCAAGGAGATCTCGTGCATACTTGGCCTGAGATATTTTGATGCCTGATGCATCCTAACTGATCTCGAGTCCAAGGAACAAGTGTAGTGGACCCATGCCTGCATAAAAAACCTATCATGTAGAATCCTCTTGACTGTAGAAATTATTGAAGTCGAGCAACCGATGATCAACAAATTATCAACATACATAACTAAGAGTAGAATTGAATCGGTCTTCCTGAGCATGTATACATTTGGGTCTGATTTACAACGTACAAATTTTTGTGACAACAGGTAGGAGTACATCTGGACATACCATGCCCTCAGAGCCTTCTTGAGGCCATAAAGGGACTTCTTCAATCGCCATACCAAAGATGAGTCCTGCATAAATCCCTAGGGCTTCTCCATATAGATCTCCTCAGAGAGATCACCATGAATAAATGCATTCTTCAAGTCCATATGATGGAATTCCCATCCCTTGTATGCCGCAATGGAAAGTGCCAATCATATGGAATCCATATTCTCTATTTTAGTGAAGGACTCGTCATAGTCAATACCATGCACTTGTTGAAAGCCTTTGGAAAAAATATTGGCTTTGTATCTACTAATATTTCCATCCACTGCGCTCTTGGTCCTATAGACCCATCTACATTTAACAAGTTTCCTCCCAAAAGGAAGGGGAACCAGTTCCCAAGTATGGTTCTTGAGGAGGGAGTTGTAATCCTCCTGCATGGCGGATTCCCAAAAGGGATTTCCAGCAGCCTCGCCATAAGACTGTGGATATGAAGACTGAACCAAGAAAAGATGCCTGGAGGGAAATGGTTCAGTGGCAGTGAGTGCAATATGAGGCTCCTTGAAATCAGATCGAGTCCTCCTAGTATCAGTTGGATCACCAACGAGGTCCCCTGCATCCTAAAGAGTAGTATGTGCCCACTTGGGCCTATGCTCTGGCTCTACAACTGCATCTGGGTGCTCTCACTCTGCATCGAGCTGTGATGACTCTGAATCTGAATCATCTAAGTCATGTTAATTAGAACTCTCATATGAAGAAGAGTTGGCATGTGCATGATCATCATCTCGGATAGGTGGAAGAATGAAGGTTTCTGCATGAGGTTGTTGAGGTACATGCGAGACACTTTCCTCGAATTGGACGCTACGCTCAATGATGATTCGGTTTGACGAAAGATCAATAAGCCTATATCCCTTCACACCATCGGGGTATCCAACAAAAATACACTCAGTTCTCTGTGGATCAAGTGCCTTCCTCTTTTCAGAGGGAATCTGGGCCCATGCATGTGAATCGAAAATGTGAAAGTGGGTCACTTCCGGTTTGAGGTCTCTCCAAGCCTCGTAGGGGGTCTTATCCTTGATAGATCTATGGGGAGATATGTTTTGGATGTATGTTGCACAATTAAGTGCTTTGTCCCATAGTCTTTGTGGTAGTGACTTTGCATGCAACATGCAAGATGCCATCTCCTTTAGAGATCTATTTTTCCGCTCAACAACTTTGTTTTGCTGCAGAGTATATGAAACTGTGTGTTGCAATTGAATCCCTGCCTCGTGGAAAATATTATGGATCTCATGATTTACATATTATCCCTCGTTATCAGTTCAAAGGACTTTGATCTTACTTTCGGACTATGTTTCAACCAGGACTTTGAAATCTTTGAGGTGTTGAAAGACCTTAGATTTTTTCTTGAGAAAGTAGATCCATGTAAAACGTGAGAAATCATCAACAAAACTGAGAAAAACCCTTAGTTTGTTGATAGATGGATGTGAAAAGGACCCATAATGTCACTGTGGATCAGATCTTAAGGTGCATAAGCTCTCTGAGACTTTCCTTTGTTGAATTTCTCTTGAGGGTGTTTTCCGAGAACACATCCCTCACATATTCCCTTGTAGAAATGGACGTTTGGTAGACCATCAACCAATATTTTCTTGCTAAGTTGTTGCATGTATCTAAAATTCAAATTTCCAAATATTTTGTGCCATATCCTACTACTTTCATCAGCATGAGTAAGCAGTAAAGCAGATTCAAATTCAATGAATTCAGAAAATATATACAATCTAGACTAATGATTTACCTCACCGGTAGCAACCCTGGAGTTGGCTTTCATGTCATAGATGTCCACAACATTTGGTGTGAATATGAATTTATTTCTGGTGCCAAAATTCATCATCTGATAGATGGAGAGAAGGTTGATGGAAAGTTTGGGAATGTGCAACACATTCTCGAAGCTTCTGTTGGTGGGTTCAATCCTTCCTTTGTTGGTGACTTCGACTAAAGAGTTGTCCCCCTTCAGAATAGGAGGACCTTTGCATGAATCCAATGAATAATAGACAGCTTTTGAGGCAGCCATGTGATGTGATGCTCCTGAATATATGATCCAAGCATCAAGATAGGAGTTGATGGCAATCAAGGTATGTCTAGAATTTCCTTTCTTGGGATTCTGATCTTCTAACTTCTTCTTCTTGGCATCCTCGGGGATGCGATCTCCAAGGTTGTTTTTCTAAATTATTTGAGTCATTAGATCTATTTGTGTTTTCATGCATGTGTATTCTGGATGGAATCCTTTGTGACAATATGTGCATTTCTCTCCTTTTATTCCCTTTTCCCCTTTGGATCCGGAGGCATCAGTGAAGGGTTTTGAGTACCCTTCCTTCTTTGGATTTGCATGAGCTTTCCTTTTTCCTTTATCTTTATATTTCTGATATTGATGGTTGTCATCTTGCATAGTAAGTGTGTCAGTGTTTCATGGAAACCTGCACAGGAGATCTAGCTAAAGCATGCACAAACAAAGCTTATCAAGAAAATGAAGAGAGATTCAATATGGAAGAATGATAAAATATATTCACACTACTCCAATGAATTGATGATTGATACATAGATCATGATTAATATGATACAATGAATTAGTGGAATACACTCATATATAGGGAAAAACATTCCATAATTAAGAAAATAAATCAAGCAGTTAGCTTTCCTTAGGAATGCATGCATGCATAATAGTGATGGTAAAAATAGAAATTCTATAATAGAACTAGTCAGTTAACTCCCACTGAACTAGTGTGCTAAAAATAGAAATTTCTCCAACACCCCCCCTGAACATCACTATGGAGTAAAAAATGAGTCTCGGCTACTAGGCCATTTTAGGTACTCATGTACAATGCAACTAATGGACACTGAATAAAAGTGAGGAAAGAGGGAAAACTACGTGGGAACAAAACCCCCCCTCAAAAGATAATGTATCAAAAGAATAAAATAACAGCTGCTAGACAACCGTGTTCTTCACTGCAAGATGATCCCGCAAAGTCTGAAACTTATGCTCACTGAAAGTCTTCGTGAATATTTAGAAATATTTATGGATCTGATGAAGTCCATTGGCAACCTGTTGGGCCTTGTACCTCTTGATCATGTGGACCCATCTGCACCTGAAAATATTCCTTTCTGGTGGACATGGAACCAGATTCCAAGTCTGGTTCTGTAGGAGTGAGTCATATTCTTTATTTATGGTTGTTTTCCATAATGGATTTCCCACAACCCTATTGTAGTTCTATGGATCAGTAGATTGAACCATATAGCAATGCATGGGCATCACAGGTTTTGAAGTTGAAAGTACATGAGAAGGCTCCTCATGCTGAGATCGAGTCATCCTCGAATCCAATGGATTCCCTGCAAGGTTGCCTACTTCCTGAAGTGTGGTATGTGCCTTCTTGGGCATCTCCTAAAGCTTCGGTGCTAGCTTCTTATCTAGCTGTACTACCTTCTTATTTCCATGTACAGAATCTGAGTGTATTGAATCATCTCTGATGTCTGAAACTGATGGAAGAACAAGAGTATATGCATGTTGCACTGGAGGTGCATGCAAAGTACTTTCCTTATGTGTAAGAATAATAGAGGAGTCTTCGTCAGAAAACTTGGTGAATTTATACAACTTTGACTTGTGATCCACCTCACCAATTGCAATGATGGAATTGTCATGCATGTCAATTACTGAAATTGAATCTGATGTAAATTCTACCTTTTTACCTTTCTGAGCGATTTGATAAACTATGAGCAGATTCATAGAAAGATTTGGAACATGTAAAACATTCTCAAAACTCGCATTGTGGAGTTCCACTCTCCCTTTTCTTTCTACTGCTACTTGAGTATCATCCCCGGTGAGAATAGGGGGTCTTGAGCATGGACTCAAAGAAGACAAAACTTCCTCTTTCACTTCCATATGATGGGATGCACTAGAATCTATAATCCATGAATCAGATGAAGAATTAATTGCAACAAGAGCATGATGACTACCTTTCTTAGGAGCATGAACCTCTTCTTTCTTCTTCTTGACTCCCTCTGGAATGAAGTTTCCAAGGTTGTTCTACTGAAGTTCATGTGCCATAAGATCAATCTATTTCTTCATGCATGTGGATTCTTCATGATTCGGTTTATTGCAGTAAGTGCACTGCTTTCCCTTCTTCTTCTTCTTAGAATCTGAAGAGTCTTTGGAACCTGAAGAATCATTAAAGGGTTTGGAATACCCCTCATTATTGTTCTGTTTGGATGACCCTTTTCCATCATGCATGGTGAGTGCATGTGTTTTGGGATCCTTCATGAGGCCCATATGTATGAGTTTTTTCTGCTCTTGTGTAAGAGACTCAATGAGTTGAGCCAATGTAGGCCTTTTCCAATTTGTTCCAAAAAGACATCTGCCAAAATGGAAATTGGAGACATATATAGTTTATTTTGGTCCTAGCTTTGTCAATATTGTTAGAATAAGTTGTTTCTCTTGTGTAGACTTGTCAATACCACATTCACCCAAGCTCAATAGCAAAGATTTAAATTTAGTAAAAAAATCTTGTATATTATCAAAACTTTTAGGGTATAAAGTATTCAACTCTACCTCAAGCATATGACCTCGCATCTCATCCTGCTTTCCAAAGAGTCCTTCCAATTTGGTCCAGATCTTGTTTGGAGCCTTGCATGCGACAACATGAAACCATAGATCAGTGAATATTAACTCAATAATTAGTCATGTGGCTTCATCCTTACGATTCGCCCATCTCATCTTCTCCATCACTGATGTAAGTTTTGTTTCTGTCGCCATCGTCAAATTATATAGTCATTTCCTTCTGAGTTGGAATTATGCCTTAGGCTTTCAATCAAAATAATTGTATGGTGTGAGTATTACCACCAAGTTTGACTGTATAATAGTTGTCCTATCCATCTCTCCCACTGTTTCTAAGAAACCCTAAAAATTTACTCTCAGTCTGCAAGTGAAAAATTAAGAAATCACGTCATGCACTTTAAGTGAAAATTCGTATCAGTTTCAGGAGGATATCTTGTGGCTTACTTTCTGAGCAAACGGTGAGGAATCACACCAAACGGTTGAAAGCCCACTTGCAAAATGGGTTGATTTACTTCTCTTGTGGCCTGTTTCCTCAAAAAATTAATATTTTGGGAGGAATCACTGTAGAAAGGTATAGCCATAGATTCATATTAGTTTCAAGAGGCTATCTTCCAGCTTACTTTATGATAAAATGGTGAAGAATATCACCAAACGGTTGAAAACCCACTTCCAAAATGGGTCGGTTTACCGTCCATAAGGGTCGTTTTCTCAAAAACATAATATTTTTGGAGGAATAACTACTAAAAGGTACGACGACGAAGCTAGCTTGCTGAAACTCCGATTTTCCTTATTCTTTGGCTTGTCTGGCTTGCTCCAAGCAACATAGCTCTGATACCATGTCATTGTTTCATGGAAACCAACTCAAAAGATCTATATAAAGCATGCACAAACAAATCTTATCAAGAAAAAAAGAGAGATTCAATATGGAAGAATGATAAAATATATTCACACTACTCCAATGAGTTGATGATTGATACATAGATCATGATCAATATGATACAATGAATGAGTGGAATACACTCATATATAGGGGAAAACATTCCATAATTAAGAAAAACAATCAAGCAGTTAGCTTTCCTTAGGAATGCATGCATGCATAATAGTGATGGTAAAAATAGAAAGTCTAAAATAGAACTAGTGAGTTAACTCCCACTGAACTAGTGTGTTGAAAATAGAATTTTCTCCAACAAAGTGCATGTGCCTTTGGGCCTTTGATTTTTCCCATGTTGATGAGCTTGGTTTTCTCTTGTGTCAGGGATTCGATAAAGTCATCAAGAGAAGGCATCTTCCAGGTGGCTCCAGAGGCGAATCTGACTGAATGAAGTGTGGACATGGACATAGAGAATTCAGGACCAAGTTTGGAGAGAATGGTGAGAACCATTTGTTTCCCCTCCTTAGATTTATCAACCCCGCAAGCTTTGAGTTGCAACAGTAAATCCTTGAATTTTGTAAAGAAATATTGGATATTGTTGAATCTTTTTGATCCAATGTGATAAAGTCCACCTCTAGCATGTGTCCCATCATCTCATCATGTTTTCTAAATATCCCTTCCAAGGTGGTCCAGGCTTCATTGGGAGTCTTACAGGAAGATATGTGAAAAAGGAGATTGTGAGAAATAAGACTGCAAATTGTTCTGAATGCTTCATCCATTTGATTTAAGTACTTGAATTTTTCTATGGATGATGTCGGTTCAGTGTCTGTATTCAATTTTAACCTGTACAATCCTTTGGTTCAGATATGTATGACTATTTTATCCTTCCATGAAAAGTAGTTGTAAGGTGTAAGAATGAATTCTTTTGGGAAATCCATATTTTCGTTGTCTTCAATATTTTGTACTTGCAAAACATTTTGGTGTAGCTTTTGCTTAGTAGTCCATCGGCTCTGATACCATGTAAATGTGTTGAACCTGCAAAAAATAGATATATCTAGAAAATAATACACACATTTGCAGAGAGAAATTGAGAAAGAACAAGAAGGAGATAAAAAATGGAAGAATTCTCATTAACCATAATGAATAATGAATAATTTACACATGATATACTCTGTATAACTAAATGAATGTGCATTGGAGGATAACCAATGCACCATAGTGGTGGTCTATAGTGATTTGTACACACACCAACAGTTATAGGAGTGAACTGCCACCTAGTTTAGTCTCTCAAGTAGTTACGGGAGTGAACTGCCACCTAGTCTAGTCTCTCAGGTAGTTACGGGAGTGAACTGCCACCTAGTCTAGTCTCTCAAGTAGTTATGGCAGTGAACTGCCACCTAGTTGAGTTAACTAGTCAACCAGTCCTCAGTTCACTGAATGAATAGAGTGTAGAGAGGAGTAGATCAAGGAATCAAGGGTAATGCACCAGTTTGGTGATGATCCCAAGGAAAGTGTGCATTATCATGGTGATGATTCCAATGTTTCATGGTGATAAAACCAATGCAACATCTAGACTCAACTCAACTAGTCAAACTGAAGTGTCAACTGAAGAGAATATTCTCCAGGTGGAATATTCTCTCCTAAAAAATAGGAGACTGGATAAATGACTAATAATGACTAATAAACA
>SNQJ01S0053084.1:31724-61507 GCA_010110895.2 Picea sitchensis
ACCCTGAAATATAAGTGAAATGATGAAACCACTTCCACACTGTCACTATGAGATATACCACTAAACACTTGTACCAATCTATGCCAACAACCTGTAACCAACTTGTGCCACTATCCTATAACCAACCTGTACCTGTACTCATCTTGTACCAACAAAATCCAACAGGTACGTGACATGTTTGTGTTGCAATGTATGTATGTATGTTCCCTTTCTATATTGCATCCTCTGTATGTATGTGACCTTTTTGTACTGCAGCCAGTGTACACCTTATGAGGGAAAGGGTTTTTACCTTTCTGAAACTTTGACCCTTTTCTGCCACTGTCACATCAACCTGAAACTTTTTCCAACCTATACCAATCAACCTGTACCATTCAACCTGTACTATCAACCATGTACATCAATCACTCACACAACCCGTACCATTACAAGTGCATCAACTATGCACATCACAATACCTCATAACCATCATCAATACCAAGATGTGATTTTACTAATATATCAAGATATCTATGCCACACCATCCATATACCATGGGTCAACAATACTACTAGCAATTTCCTCTAAAAATGTACCAAGAATGTACCAATCATGTGTCACAAACACTACTAGCAAGTGCCTCTAACAATGCACCACACATGTACCAATCATGTATCAACAAGTCAAACTATGACTCATCAAGATGTACCAACACCACCATACCATACACCTTGTGTATGTGCCAACTCATCAACTATATGTACTAACATATATCTCAACCATATACCAAGACATACCAGTATAACCAACAAAAGTCCTCTATCAATACATCAAAAAATACATGATCCAAAAACCATAAACCATTACATCAAACCATGTGTAGAAACCTCATTGTTTTGTAGCCTCATGTGTGTACCAATCATATATCCAGACCACTAACAAAATCCTCTCACAATGTACCATCAGATATACTAATAACACTCACACATGTACCAACCATGTACTACAACAGATCTGCCTCAAATTAACCAACAACTTCACTAGCACTTCACAACCCAAAACCCTCAACCATGTACATCAAAGGCCTCCAAGACATACCTTAAACATGTTCCATATCATCCAATATTCAAAAATCAATAAAATACATAAATGACATACCTTTACTCATGAGAACTTGTAGAATGTTGACCTGGGAACTTGCTTGAGACTTTAGGAACTTGGTACTAACATCCACTCAAGTTTTTCATGAGTTTTTTCTAATGTACACTATCTTTTCATGTACATATCATGTATGTACGCTACCTTTCTATAGTCAGCCCACATATGTACTCTACCTTTCTAGAGTCATCCCACGTACGCCTTAGAAAATAGGGTTTTTTGAGTATTTTTGCAGCTCTGAAAATTTCGTCGTCAACCCTCCTTCACTACCTCAGACTTGTGTAACTTGATGTATCAATGTGCACCTGCAATAGACCTTTCAAAATATATATTCAATGATATTCAAATAGGTACGGTAGGTGTTAATGGGAGAGCCTCGCTCTCTTATTTATACTTTCATGTAGCTTTCTCAAGGAGTTAGATTTTAACCAACTTAACCCAACTTCCTTCTTCTAGGTCTATCCCACTTCTAACCACGTGTCCACTTACAACGACTTTATCCACAAATAGAAATCTCTCCACTTCTAGTTGCAACTAACTTTATTATTTAATTAATTTCCTTTGCAACCACTTTGACTTATCCATAAATAATTGTTACAACAAATTTTTCCTCACCCCTTGCAACTTTCTTGGATGGCCTTTCCATTTAGCTATGCAGCCTTGAAGTCCCCTTTTGTACCTTCCAGAGCCAAAAAACACATTTTTTCACATATGTGCACCCTATCAGTTAAACAACAACCATATACGCAGGTTTCTCCACTACAACCCACGTACATCATGTTTGGTACCCAAAATTAAAAATTATGTTGGGTTTCCATGCCATGTCATGAGATCCATGCTCCTTGACCTTCCATATGATGGAAATGCTCTGACTCGGCCCTTCAGTTCCATTTGAAGGCTATAAATTGAGCCATATCCAAGCCTTGAAAAAGAGAACAATTCAAATTTGAGAGCAAAGACACTCTGGAGAAATTTCAATTCATATGGAGTCTGCATCCCTTTGTCCTTGAAATCTTGAACCCCTTGTTCAACCCCCAAGATCTTCCTTCTTTGTGATGGAGAACCTTGTATTCTATGTTATATGAGATTGCCCTTAGTGGAGGATTGAAGTGGTGGAGGCCTAGCTAGAGGGAATTAGTTTTTTTGTTCTGATATGTTTCGTTACAGATGTTTGTCACCTATATACTTCCGTCGATTATTTTAATAGAAATACTCTTCTCTCGTCCAATTGATATCTTGAAAATATTTGAATTATTATTCCATGGGCATATTTGTCATGTATGTTAATGGATTATGCTAATCTATATGCTAACACTATATATTGTCACCATATACTTATATATATTGGTTTTTGAGGACATGTTGCAAGTATAAAGCTTTGAATTGCGTGCTCAATGATGGTCTTCATCAAACGTCCAGACGAGGTAGGATCTTGGCCTTGTCTTATTAACATTTCATTTATTTATAATATTTGGGATTAGAGTTGATTTCTACATGTCATTTCGTCTATTGTGGTTTACCCCATGCCATAGAGAGATTTTTCTCGTAACAGAATTGGTGACCATACTAGGGATCGATCTTCTTTATTGGGGTTTGGAGTGTTTTTCTCCTTGATTTTCTCTCTGTTAGCTTGAGTTTCATTGTCGCCTGATTGCTTGGCATTCTATTTTTACTTTGCATCTGATTTTCTTGGCTTAAATCTTTCCTTGACAGTGTTTTAATATATACACATTTTTTTCCCTTGATAGACGTGTACATACGCGATTTGTCCTCCTGTAGGGTCCGTACATACGTGATTTTTTCTCAAAAAGTAGCGTACATCATCTCTTTAGTCTTGTTGGTTGAGTTTTATGTTTGTTGGGTAAGTTTGGTTAGTTTCTGAGTCTTCTTGGGTCTCTGTCCTGACTGTTAAGTAGTTACAGAGTGATAGGAAACCTTTTTATTGTTGAATTTTCAAGTGGTATTCTTTCTTATCATATTTTTCATTGGTTCTCCTTGCACATTGGCCAAAGTGTTTTCTTCTTGGTATGCTTCTTGGCTTGTCTCTTTTTTATTGTAGTAGGGTCTATATGTGAAGTTTCTATTCATTCCTTTCATTTTCTTTTCTTTACATCGAAAATAAATAAATAAATAAACATTTGCTTGTTTTGCATTATGGCATTTGCTCTTTTGATTGCCTTGAATTGATTTTGACACATATGGAGAGATTTCATTTCATTGAAATTGTAGAGATTGCATTGAAAAGTTGTATTTAGAAGCATACCATCTATTTGGAATTCAATATTAGTACTTAACATTGTTTTTTACATTCACTTTTTTTATATGCTGAGTCGTAATACCATCAGTTTCACGATCACACCTCTTGAGTAAGCAGAAGCCATTAAAAGTAACATTGATTAATTAAAACTGATTAGAAATGATTTTTCAGGGTACACAAACAAGTATAGGAAATAGGGCCATGGAATAGGATTTTGTGATTAAACTTCTCCAAGGATATTAAAATAAAAATATGTGTCTGACCAGGGAGTGGTGAAACCCATTGTGTAAATAGTGATGTCACGAGGCTCCGCTCACACCAGAGTTAAGCACGAGGTCACGCGAAGTTGGTTGCAAAGATAGCCCTATAATACATTCTTAGCGTCAGAGATATTTCTGGGGTTCTATTCATATTTGGGGGTCTTTCTAGTACCTTTACCTCCATGATAGGTGGTACTTTCAAGATTTTGGGATTTGTTACCCTATCCATACGATGGACCGGACTTATGATTGTTCTCCTATGAATTCTTTATATTTTAGTGAGTCTAGTTGCTTGACATAGGTAGCCACATAGGTTACTTGAAAGGGTTATTCTATAGGTACCCTGAGTCAGATAAGGGTCGGACAACACAAAACCTTTATGTAGGATTACCTCTCTAGGGGGATATGACTGACTACGTTGTTAATCGCATGATGGCCCTTATAATTGATTCTGATACCTCCTATATTTTGAAGGGAGTCTCAGGACCCTCTTGGGTGAGACATACCTACTCTAGTGAGGGAGGCCCATTTTCAGCCAATATATCCTAATTGTGTGTATTGGCATTTTTCACTTTCTTTTGGTGTGCTCTCTGATTATTAGTTTGCCCTAGGATCTAGTTTTATATCTCGAGTCTTGAGTCATCGTGGAGAAAGACCAACCTCCTCGCAGGTATTTTTGTTTGTTTAAATTATCACCACATCTTGATTCCTTACCTATGTTTCCTTCTAAAAGGCATAAAGTTAACAAACGTGGTACATATGTCTTCACCTCCTAGACTTGTGATCATCCAGTTATGAGTACTAAGTCAAACCCGAATGTCATAGGGAGTCCCTCGACTCCTATATATTCTATGATTAGTGGGATCCATTCAACTCCTTCAGCCTCGACAGTTGGGGTGTCATAGATACATGCCTCTTCTGCTACCCAACCTGTGGGTTCTACTTGACCCATAGAAATGAACCCTTTCAAATCTCTTTCTGGTATGCCAGGACACAATTCTCAGTTAATACCTTTGGTCTCTAATCCATTTTCTTTTGGTATGACCAACATGACGTTGCAACTCTCATCCTCTATTCCAACAGCCAATGAAAATCCTAGTTTTGGACATGGGGGCATGGCTCCTCCATACACTCCTCTCTCGTTTGGTGGAGGCCATATTCCCCAAACGAATCCTATAGTTCAAGGTTGGCCTCCTTTTTCTTTTGGGCCTAATCCTAGTCTCAATGCTCCTGGATGGAGTGCTCAATCAGGAAAACAAGTTGTAAATGTGTTGAACCTACACATAATAGGTCTAGCTATAAAATACCACACACATTTGCAGAGAGAAATTGAGAAATAAGAAGCAAGAGAGAAGGAATGGAATAATTCTCATTAACCGAATGAATAATGAATAATTTACACATGATATGCTCTGTATAACTCAACCAATACACACTGGGGGTGAATCCAATGCACCATAGTGGTGGTCTAGAGTGATTTGGACACACACCAACTATTACAGGAGTGAACTGCCACCTAGTCTAGTCTCTCGGGTAGTTACAGGAGTGAACTTCCACCTAACTGAGTTAACTGGTCTACCAGTCTTCAGTTAACTGACTGAAACATAGTGAAGTGAGGAGGAGATCAGGGAATCATGGGTAATGCACTAGTCTGGTGATGATCCCAAGGAAAATATACATTAGCTGGTGATGATCCCAATTTTGCATGGTGACAAAACTAATGCAGCATCTAGACTCCACTCAACTAGTCAAACTGAAGAGAAAACTGAAGAGAATATTCTCCTAGAGGTATATTCTCCCTAAAATTTAGGAGACTGGATAAAGAATAATAAACATAGGAAAAACCTTAGGAAAAATAAATCCTAGGTGTGTGTGAAGTAACTCCAACACCCCTCTAAACATCACTATGGTAAAAATAAAGAATGGGTCCCGGCAACAAGGCCATGTTAGGTAACCAAATAGAAAGGATACACTGAAATAAAGTAAGGAAAAAGAGAAAAATTCATGGGAAACACCCTTGTTCAAGGTATAATGCATGTAGAAAGAAGAACCAACGGTTGCTAGGAAATTGTGTCCTTCACTCCAAGACGACTCCACAGAGAATGAAACTTATTCTCAATGAAGTTCTTGGTGAATATGGTTGTCATTTGTTTTTTTAAAGGAAAGAACTGTAGGTCAATGATCCCCTCGTGTACTAAGTCCCGGATGTAGTGCATGTGGATATCGATTTGCTTCATTCGCTGCCTCTGAACTGGATCTATGTAGAACTTAAGAGTGCGCTGGTTGTCACACTAGATGACGATCGACTGATGAAACCGAATTCCCAACTCAGTGAGAAAATGTTTTATCCACATATTATCTTGAATGGTTATGTTAACTATCCCTCTCTACTCTACCGCGGTTGAAGATAGAGAAATAGTATCCTACTTCTTTCTCGACCAACAGATGGGCCCGAAACCAAGACTGAGTGAGTAACCAGATGTGGATTTGCGATTAGTGTTATCACCAAACCAGTCAAAATCAGTGAACTCAATGAGATATAATGTAGAGTTTGTTGCATAATGAATCCTAAAGGTTATGGTGCCCTATATGTATCGAAGGATACACTCATGCATCTCCTGCATGAACTTGGAAATTGTGCCAACTACATAGGAGAGATCTAGTCTGGAGTGTGTGAGATACAAAAATCTCCCCACTAGCTATCTGTACAGTTTTTTGTCAACCAGTAGAGTGTCCCCGCCATCCTCAAGTTTGACTCCTGATAGGAAAGGAGTTGGATTAGGCTTGCAGTCTGTCATGTGAAATCTCTCAAGGAGATCTCGTGCATACTTGGCTTGAGACAGTTTGATTCCTAATGCATCTTGATTGATCTCGAGTCCAAGGAAGAAGTGTAGTGGAACCATGTCCACCATCAAGAACCTATCATGTAGAATCCTCTTGACTGCAACAATCGCTGAAGTCGAGCAACCGATGACCAACAAATCATCAACATACAAAATTAAGAGTAGAAGTGAATTAATCGTCCTGAGCATGTAGACATTTAGGTCTGATTTACAATGTACAAATTTCTGTGATAGAAGGTAGGATTCCATCTTGGCATACCATGCCCTCAAAGCCTTCCTGAGGCCATGAAGATATTTCTTCAGTCGACGGAAAAAAGATGAATCCTACATAAATCCCTAGGGATGCTCCATATAGATCTCCTCGAAGAGATCATTGTGAAGAAATGCATTCTTCACGTCCATCTGATGGAATTCCCATCCCTTGGTTGCCACAATGGAAAGTGCCAAACCTATGGAATCCATCTTCACTACTGGAGCGAAGGTCTCAACATAGTTAATGCCATGCACCTATTGAAATCCTTTGGTAACTAGCTTGGCTTTGTATTTGCTAAATTTTCCATCCTTTGCGCTCTTGGTCCTGTACAACCATCTACACCTGGAAATTTTCCTTCCATAAGGAAGGGGAACCAAATACCAAGTCTGGTTCTTGAGGAGGGAGTTGTACTCCTCCTGTATGGAGGATTCCCAAAAGGGATTTCCAGTAGCCTCGCCATAAGACCGTGTATCTGAAGACTGAATCAAGAAAATATTCTTTGGTGGAAATGGTTTAGTTGTAGTGAGTGCAAGATGAGGCTCCTCGAAATTAGATTGAGTACTCCAAGTATCGACTAGATCACTAACAAGATCCCCCTCATCCTAAAGAGTAGTCTGGTCCCACTTGGGCCTCTACTCTGGCTTTGCATTTGCATCTGGATGCACTGAATCTACATCTGACTATACTGAACCTGTATATGGATCATTTGAATCCCCTGAATTAGAAATCTCATTTGAAGAAGAGTCGACATGTGCATGCTCATCATCTCTGACAAGTGGAAGAACAAAGGTGTTCGCATGCGGTTGTTGAGGTACACGTGAGACACTTTCCTTGAATTGGACACTATGCTAAATGATGATCCGATCCAAGGAAATATGAATGAGTCTATATCCCTTCACATCGTCAGGGTATCCAACAAAAATACACTCTTTTCTTTGTGTATCAAGTGCCTTCCTCTTTTCAGAGGGAATCCAGACCCATGAACTTGAACCAAAAATACGAAAGTGGGTCACTTTTGGTTTGAGGCCACTCCAAGCCTCATAGGGGGTCATATCCTTGATAGATCTATGGGGAGATCTATTTTGGATGTAGGTTGCACAGTTAAGTGCTTTGGCCCATAATATCTATGGAAGTGATTTTTCATGCAATATGCAAGATGCCATCTCTTTTAGAGATCTATTTTTCCACTCAACAACTTTGTTTTGTTGTGGAGTATAGGGAACTGTGTGCTACAACTAAATCCCTACCTCATGACAAAGATTCTAGATCTCATGGTTGACATACTCTCCCCCACTATCAGTTTGGAGGACTTTGATTTTCTTTCCTGACTGTGTCTCAACCAGGGCTTTGAAATCTTTGAGGTGTTGAAAGACCTCTGATTTTTTCCTGAGAAAGTAAATCCACGTGAAACGTGAGAAATAATCAACAAGAATGAGAATGTACCTCACTTTGTTGATTTATGGATGCATAAAAGGGCCCATGAGGTCACTATGGATCAGATCTAAAGGAGAGAAAGCTCTCTAAGTCTTTCCTTTGTCGAATTTCTCTTGAGGGTGTTTTATAAGAACACATCCCTCACGGATTCCTTTGGAGAAATGAATGTCTGGTAGACTATCAATCAATATTCACTTGCTAAGTTGTTTCATATATATGAAATTCAAATTCCCAAACCTTTTGTTTTATATCCTATTGATTTCATCAGCATGGGTAAGCAGTAAAGCATAATCTGGTTCACTAAATTTGTAAAATGTATATAATATAGATTGATGATTTACCTCAACGGTATAAATCTTGGAATTGGTTTGCATGTCAAAGATCTCCACTGCATTAGGTGTGAATATGAATTTTTTTTTGGTTCCAGAATTTGTCATCTGATACACAGAGAGAATATTGATGGAAAGTTTGGGAACGTGCAACACATTATCGAACCTTTCGTTGGTGAGTTCAATCCTTCCTTTGTTGGTGACCTTGACTGGAGAGTTGTCCCCCATCAAAATAGGAGGACCTTTGCATGCATCCAATGAAGAATAGACTTCTTTTGTGGTAGTCGCGTGATGTGATGCTCCTGAATCTATGATCCAAGCATTGAAAGAGGATTTGATGTCAATCAAGGCATGGCTAGAATTACCTTTCTTGGGATTTTGATCTTCTGGCTTCTTCTTCTTGGCACCCTCGGGGATGCGATATCCAAGGTTGTTTTGATGAAGTATTTGAGTCACTAGATCTATTTGTTTCTGCATGCATGTGGATTCTGGATGGAATCCTTTATGGAAGTATGTGCATTTCTCCCCTTTTCTTCCCTTTCCACCTTTGGATCTGGAAGCATCGATGAAGGGTTTTGAGTACTCTTCCTTCTTCGTATTTTCATGTGATTTAATTTTGTATTTATATTTATATTTCTGATATTGATGATCATTTCCATATTGCATAGTAAGTGCATGCATCTTTGGGTCTTTTATTTTTCCCATGTTGATGAGCTTGGTTTTCTCTTGTGTCAGGGATTCGATAAATTCCTCAAGAGAAGGCATCTTCCAGGTGGCTCTAGAGGTGAATTTGACTGTATGGAATGTGGATATGAACACTTATAATTCAATACCATGTTTGGAGAGAATGTTGAGAACCATTTGTTTCTCCTCCTTAGATTTATCAACCTCGCAAGCTTTGAGTTGCGACAGTAAATCCTTGTATTTTGTAAAGAAATCTTGGAGATTATCGAATATTTTTGGATACAATGTGAGAAATTCCACATCGACCATGTGTCCCCTCATCTCATCCTATTTTCCAAAGATCCATTCCATGGTGGTACAGGATTCATTGGGGTTTTTACAGGAATATATGTGAAAAATGATATTAGGAGAAATGAGACTGCAAATTGTTCTGAATGCTTCATCCATTCGATTTAGATACTTGAATTTTTCTATGGATGATGTCGGTTATGTCTCTGTATTCATGGTTAACCTATAAAATCCTCTACTTCAAAGATGCATGACCATATTCTCCTTCCATGCAATGAAGTTGTAATGTGTAAGAATGAATTCTTTTGGGAATTCCATTTTTCCGCTGTCTTCAATCTTTGGTACCTGCAAAAAAAATTTCGTGTAGATTTTTCTTAGCAGTATGTCATATTTGATACCATGTAAATTTTTTGAACCTACACAAAATATTTCTAGCTAGAAAATACCATACACATTTGTAGAGAGAATTTGAGAAAGAAGAAGCAAAATTGAAAGAATGGAAGAATTCTCATTAACCGAATGAATAATGAATAATTTACACATGATATACTCTATATAACTCAACCAATGTGCACTGGAGATGAAGCCAATGCGCCATTGTGGTGGTCTAGAGTGATCTGGTCACAGACCAGTAGTTACGGGAGTGAATTTCCGCCTGTTCTAGTCTCTCGGGCAGTTACAAGAGTAAATTGTCACCTAGCTGAGTTAACTAGTCTACTAGTCTTCAATTAACTAACTGAAACCAAGTGAAGTGAGGAGGAGATCAGGGAATCGTGGGTAATGCACTAGTTTGGTGATGATCCCAAGGATAATGTACATTAGCTAGTGATGATCCCAATGTTCCATGGTGACAAAACCAATGCAGCATCTAGACTCCACTCAACTAGTCAAACGGAAGTTAAAACTGAAGAGAATATTATCCTAGAGGAATATTCTCCTAGAGGAATATTCTCCCTAAACTTTAGGAGACTGGATAAAGACTAATAAACATAGGAAAAGCCTTATGAAAAAAAAATCTTAGGTGTGTGTGAAGTAACTCCAACACAAGTCACTTCCTATATTCCATCCTTTATACCCTCCTCCTCTATGATGATTCTGACAAATGCATTTATTATGGTGAATCCCCCTCTATCCTCTGGAGTTCCATCCGGAGCGAATCAGTTTCAAAATATGGGAAACCCACATCCTGGAGCTCCTTCGGCTAGGGGAAACATATATAACCCTCATTATACTACTCCTGAGAGAATGGTGCCCATATGAATCAGTTTGGAGGAGGATATTATCCTACCAGATAGGGCCATGGCATACACTAGAACCCTGTTGTTGGGCTCTAAAGATGTCCTAAAAACAACCTTAGTTTAACATTAATTTATCAACCTAGGGATTCATATTTTATCTCAAGAATATCGGCAAAGCTTATGCAGGTAGCCTAAAATCGTGTAGCTAAACTAGATCTAAGTTCATCAGCAATCAAGTTCCTCAAACGTTCACCAAAGATTCTAAGAACTAAATGAAAATGAAATTTGATTACTAAGATGCTGTAAAATGAAAGGAACTAATTAATCTAATTGAATTCACTTAACTATAAAGAAGTAATTTAATCTAAGAAAGGACTTGTAGATTTAATCTATCAATCATGAATTCTAATTACTAGAAAGGACATAGCGAATTATTCTATTTGTGGAAAGAAATAACAACTATATTTTAATCGAAAGGGACAACTAATGTAACTTTAATGGAAAGGAACAACTATCGTAACCTTAACTGAAAGGAACAACTAATGTATCTTTAACTGAAAGGAATGGCAATTGTAAATCTAAAGCAAAGGAACAGTTCAGATGAAAATGTGAGGAACTGTCAAGCAACAATCTTCAGAAATGGAAATCATAACAGCAATCATGAATACTTAAGGAAATGACTATCTTCTGCAAACAATCATCAATTCATTGATACGCTCATGCAATTAAAAGAAATCGGAATCACAAAATAGAAATCAAAACTTTGAACTGATATAATTACAAAATGAGACAGCAGCTTCTTCAGATTGGGCCTTCGGTCTTCAGAAGTACTGCTACGAGAAGCTCAAAACGCAGGGATGATAAAAAAACTCAAAACTTTCATTGATTCCATAACTGGTTAAACATTTACAACAACTACTCACGCAGGGCAATTCTGAATCTGAATACTTAAAATGCAGTTTTTTTCTTATTGTTTTTCTGGATCTATTACCCTCCTATATATTACAATAGTTTGGGTAAATCAAGCTATCCTGAGGATCGAAAGATCCTCAGGATTGCTTTACTATTATAAAATTACAATATAGCAAATGCACTATCTTCAAATTTCTTTTCACCTAAAAAGTCTTCAATCTCCAATAGCTTGCGCATAGCCAAAATCTCTTTGGTTATATTTGACAGTTATTTGTCCAATTCTATAGCAAAATCAAACCATTCCAATTGTAATTTAGAATCTATTTAATAAAACTTAAATAAAAACTCTAAAAGACATATTAATCATGTTCTTTCCTATTTATTCCTAATTAATTGAAAAGTCAATCAGAATGATATCATAAACTGTGGACAAACGGAAGATATTTATGCCTTTTTCGTAACCCAACACCTGGGTGACCTGCAATCCCTTAGTCTTAATATTTCTCGGGACCATGGGATCAGACGCCACAACCCCGACTCATTTTTCTGGCCACACTTAATCTACTATATTTGTCAAAATTAATTAATGAACCTATGCGTCATGATCCGTCATGGCCCCCCATCCCCACCAATCTTCCTTCGGACATTACAAAATGCGAAGGTAAGACTGGCGAGGATCTGGGTGATCATGTTACTACTTTTCATCTTTGGTGTTCATCTAATTCCCTTAATAATGATTCTATTCGTTTGAGGCTATTTCAACGCACCCTCACGAGGGTCTTCGTCAAATGGTACATTGAGCTACTGGCGGGAACATACAAAAACTTTAATTAGATGGTTTTTTTTCTTTCTCAACTACTTACAGTTTTCATTTAGTTACGATGTCGGCATAGAACGTTTTTCGGCCCTCCTCTAAGATAAATCCACACATATCTCGGACCATATCCAAGAGTGGTGTAGACGAAAGAGTTTGATCAAAGCCTACATTCCTCTAGATTATTTGTTGGAGTGGTTACTTAAGTCCTTATTGCCTTATATTTCAAAGGATGTCTCTACATCTAGAGTAACATCTCAGGAAGAAGATATTTTCAAAGCCCAACAATTGGACCTCATATATGCTCAATTTGGGATGTTGTATGAAATTCTTCCTGATGCACCATGGCTGAACTATGACCTTAGACAAAATCCAGGGCCTCATGCCAATGACATCATAGTCTCTGCAAATGATAAGTATATAGATTTGGTGACGAACTAGTTGAAATATTTGTCTCTAAGCCATCATGTAGCAGGACAAGCTTTAGATTCATCCTCCACTCCCACTGAGTTGGCAGATGTGTATTCTATACAGTCATCGACCAACCCAAATGGTAACCAACAACCAGGAGGGAATGGAAGGAAAGGACGAGGTAATCATCGTAAGGGTGGGAAAAATAATAACAAAGCCAAGGATGACACTAACAATGATAGATAGAATAATAATGTTGGTGTGGGAAAGAAATTAAAATGGAAGGTGAAGTTTCCATGTAAACTTTGTAAAGATGATCACCTTAACCACCTATGCCCACAAATGGAGGAATCCCGAAGGCTCTTATCACAGCCACCCATCCATTTTTACATAATCAGCACATGGCCTCGAAGGTCTCCAACACTCGAAATGCATTGAGCGAGAGTCAAAACCCCTCGGCACATGAAGGTGGCCATCTATGTGTCAATATGGTCAAGTCTCAGATTGATGTAGCCACTTGATCTCGTGATTACGGTTCTTCACAGAATGTTGTAGGTCCAGAGTCTCATCCTCTTCTAGAAACGCCCTTGTAGATCAAAAAGATGGAACCTTCGCCTTGTATTCTGAAAGGATTACTAAAATGCTCTTCCCATAATCCTAATGCCAGAGTTGCCCAGAACTATTCAATTTTCAAAGATATGGGTCAAACCCCTTGTGCGATGTTGGTTTTGGAGGTGCTCCAGACGTGTCCTTCACAGATGAACGCCTTATTATATTCTTTAGGAGCTCTAGACCTTTGTGGCTCGAAGGTTATTAAGTTTGATGTCACAGATGTTAGGCCTCTCTTACCTTACCACATGGCCTTTCAAATCCATGTGGAGTACATGAAAATTACCATCAAACACACTGTAATTGATGAAGGTGTTTCGACATGTGTGATGTCCCTAACTTGTTGGAAAGCCATTGGCTCTCCGAATCTATCCCAATCTATGACTATGTTGATTGCTTTTGATGGGAATTTGTTTTGAACCCACAAAATTCTTCCTGCTTTTCCAGTCTAGCTAGGTGGAAAGACAGTGGAGGATGATGTCTAAGTGGTTGATGCACCTCTCGACTATAATTTACTACTAGGGGTAATTGGACTTATTCCATGACAATAATTTTGTCGTCCGTTTTCTGCACTTTATGTTTTCCTCATGAAGGGAAAATAGTGATGATTGATTAATTTTCCTTTTGCGCATGCTAGTCCTAATGCATCAGTTGGACCTTCAATCCCTGTGATCGACAATTTTCAGTAGGCAACTGAGGATTTTGGTGTCGGAATCTATTCCTCTCTCATGGGTAACTCTGATTTCATGGCACCAATTCATCACATTCATGCCATTTCCAGTGAGTCTTCATCATCGATGAGGTCCCTTCCTTTCCATACTTCGTATTTCAATGACCCTTGGACCCTATCTTCCCCGACTATGTCGTCTGAAGGTCAGTCGCACATTGGGATGGAAATTCCACTGTCAGCGGCATAAATTGTGTATCAGTCTATTCTTGACACTACTACTGACCTGAATCCTTTCTCCCCGTAGATGAACAAGGAGGATCATGTTCTAGAGCCCATATAGGCTATCCAATATTCTTGTTCGCATGATTTATTCGATGATACTTTACCCTCATATGAAGCCATATTAGAGGCAATGTATGGTCCTGATAAGCCTTGGGATGATAATCATGATTGCTCCTATATCCTCCGAGAGCTTGTTATTATCGAACAGGACGAATTTAGATATACCTTGAGTGAGATGGTTAGTCACGCTATGGTTCCACTAGATACGCATGGTATTTATTCTGAAGGAAACATGGAGAATATTTATCCTACCGTCACGATTGACATCTCTCGAGTTCCTAGAAAAATAGAGAACGTATATATTAGCACAGATTCTTCTCCTAGAGAAATTAAAATCTACACCGATGTCTTCAAATAATTTCATGATGTATTCGCTTGGTCGTACGAAGAGGTGCCAAGGATCGACCCCAGGATTGTCGAACATGAGATCAATACCTATCTGGATGCTTGACCTGTTCGACAACATATTAGAGATGTTAATCCTAGTAATGCCCCTACGATTAAGGTAGAGGTAGAGAATCTACTTAATGTTAGTTTCATCTACTCAGTTCCCTTGACTAAATGGGTATATAAACCTGTTCCCTTGAATAAAAAAAAAAGAACCATCTGCGTATGTATGGATTTTCGAGACCTGAACAAGGATTGTCCTAAAGATAACTTTTTCACTCCTTTCATTGACCATATTATTGATGAATGATCATGAAGCAAAATATCTTCTTTTATGGATGGATTTTCAGGGTATAATCAAATTCAAATCAAACCTCAGGATCAACATAAGATGGAATTTAGTTGTCCTTGGGGTACTTTTTCATACCAGAAAATTCCTTTTGGCCTTAAAAATGTTGGAGCAACCTTCCAATGTGCCATGAACTTTTCTTTTCATGATCTCAAGCATAATGTCGAAGCTTACCTAGATGATCTTGTTGCTCACTCTCACAAGAGAGTATATCTCTCCACTCACCTGTGATTAGTATTTGAGAGATGTCGTTACTATCACATCCAATTGAACCCTCACAAGTGCATCTTTTGCGTTAGGTCTGGTCATCTTTTATGATTCTTAGTATCTGAGCATGGGATCATGGTAGATCCTATGAAGGTTGAGGCAATACTTCAATTGCCTCCCCCACACAACATTCAACAACTTCAAGGTTTACAAGGGAAGGCTAATTTCTTGTGTCGATTCATAGTGAACTATACCAATTTAACTAAGGGTTTCATGCATCTTTTAAAGAAGGATACTCCATTTATATGGGATGAGCAATCCTAGGAATCCTTCGATTCTCTTAAGAAAGATTTGGTATCGACACCCCTATTGAAGCCTCCAAAATACAGTATAGACTATTTGCTTTATGTTGTCGTGTCCGAAGGGATGGTTGGTATGGTTCTGGTTCAGGAGGACGATGATCTCCATGAACACATTGTCTACTATCTCAATCAAAACCTATTTGGTCCTGAACTTAAATACTCTCACATAGAGAAACTAGCCTTGGTCATTGTACATGCAACTCAAAGATTATGGCATTATATATTACTTTGAAAAACTACTGTAGTTGTAGATATCAATACATTTCAATATGTCCTCACCAGGCGTATCATAGGGGGGAAATACAATAAGTGGATTATTATTTTGCAAGAATTTTATCTCAATTTTTCTTTGGCAAAGTCTAAGAAATCGCTAGTTTTTTACAAGTTGATATCGAACTTCCCTCGACTAGATGAAGACATTTTTCATGATGATTTGTTCACAGACAAAAATATATTCCTTATCTCGTCTTCGAACCCTTGGTATGGAGACATTCTAATTTACCTTCAAACCTTAAAGCTATCCAAACATCTGTCGAGAGACGATCGACGATGTATACGTCATCAGGCTAAAAACTACCTTATCATCGACGAAACTTTGTATCGTTGAGGAGTAGATAATATTTTACATCGTTGCTTGACTCATGAGGAGGCTAAGTCTATTCTCAATGACTATCATAGTGGGGATTGTGGTGGTCATTTATTCGGGCCTGCGATATCCCAAACAATATTGCGAGTTGGTTATTTTTGGCCGTCAATTTTTAAATATTGTATCAAAGCGGTCAAGAAGTGTCACCCTTTCTAGGTGTTCACTCGAAAAATGCACTCGCACCCAACCCCTATTCACCCAGTCATCACTGTCGGTCCCTTCACCAAGTGGGGGGTATATTTTATGCACTGTAACCCAACTTCGGCTGGGGGCATCATCATATCATTGTGCTCATGGATTACTTCACTAAATGGGTAGAGGCTATGACTACCATTAAATACGATCGTAAGACTGCATCATTATTCATATTCAACTAAATTATAGCCTGGTTTAGAATCCCAAAAGAGATTATCATTGATCATGGCAGTCACTTTCATAATGAAATAATGAAAGAGTTAGCATAAAAACTGGGTTTTAAGCACAGTCATTCTTTCCCTTATTATCCCCAGGAAAATGGACAAGTAGAGGTGGTGAATAAATCTCTCAAGACCATCTTGCAAAAAATTGTCAGCTAGAGTAAGCATGACTGGCATCTGATGCTTTACCCTGCACTTTGGGCATATCAAACCTTGGTAAATACCTCCACCGGTTTTTCTCCTTTTCAGTTAGTACATGGTGTGGAATAAATTCTTACGATTCAATGTGAAATCCCTTCCCTCAAGTTGGAAATTGAGTTTTTTCCTGACACATCAAATCTTGAAGAACACCTTGTGCACCTAGAACATATCGATGAGCAACGTTGATATTCCTCTACAACTATCGAAGCGAATAAATAACATGTTAATTTTAAGTATGATATATCTTTCTATCCTCAGAAGTACGTTGAAGGAGACTTGGTTCTCCTATATGACCAAGCCAAAGAACTGTTGGGGAAAGGCAAGTTCAACCCCATCTAGCATGATCCATATATCATGAGATGTGTCTTAAAGAAAGGAACCTATGAATTAGAATATTATGAAGGGAATATGATGGATGAGCCCATAAATGTGCTCTACCTTAAAAGGTATTATGCTTAAGCCCTCAAATATTGGGCAAGACCTTTTGTATACTAGTGTATATTAGTGTATATACATCCTTTCCTTTGTGTCATCGGCTTTCTTATCAAGTGTTCCCCGAGTTGGAAGATTTCAACAGAGTCTTCAATTTACTTAGGATTTGAAGATGGTGCTAGTCATCATAAAAAGAACATGGCTTCCAATGCTTGGGTCATTTACTCACCCGAGGGCCAATTGGTGTCTTCAAGTGGAGTTCATCTGGAGCCATTAACGAATAATGTGGTTGAGTATAGTGTTGCTATATAACTATTACGTGACGCCATTTCACATGGTGTTCGATATTTAGAGGTTAGTCTAGACTCCCAGTTAGTTGTATGTCAGGTAAATGACAATTAACGTGTGTGATACCCTACTCTACTCCAACAATTCCTACGGGTATGACTTTTGGAATGATACTTTGATTTTATTACTTATAATCACATACCTAGAATTTCTAATCATGTATCCAATGCATATGATAATTGTATTTTAGATTGGCATTTTTCACATAACTAAGAAAAGGAAGCAAATTCATGAATGTACACATTGTAACATATATAAGTAAAGCCGATGACCAGTTTTTTTTATATATTTCTTCTTTTCAAAAAATATGGTATCATAGTACAAAATGGGGCTCACACCCTCAAAATACATATATGGCTGGTATATAATATGACCATGGAATCTACGGCTATGGTGTTGGATGCGTATCATGATAGCACACTACAATGTTTGTGAGACGCCGGAAGAGTCACACCCATGCACAAGGTACACCCACCACCTGTCACTGTATAGCCTCCGACAGATCCTCCACTTGAACCATAGGAATCATGTGTGTCAATCGAGATAGGTTCCCCTGCACATTCTGCAACACTCTCTTTGCATCTCGTCACGCATTCTCATCCCCCCATATTCTCTATCGATGTCGTGGGAATCCCTCTGGTCGTTGTGTACCTACATTTGTGTGACAAAGCAATTGTTAATACTTGATACCATACAAAAATATTTGCACTTTTTATGCTTTTTGAAAAGAAAAAAAAAATGAAATATATAAAAGCATTTCTTACCAATATCACCATAGGTGAAACCTGGTGGCAAAGGAATATTTGGATCCCCTTTGTAATTGATCTCTGTAAATGTGTTTAAACTGCATAGAATAGATCTAGATAAACAATAATACACACATTTAGAGAGGGTGGAGAAGAAAGAGGAAATAATAGAAAAGAATTCTCATTAATTGATTATTCCACACTCAAAGAGTGGTAATTTACAATAGATATAGGATACATGAGTAACTAATAAGCCATAGTGGTTGGGTTGGGGTTATTGGCGGGTTGGGTTGGGACTTATGGATTTGGATGAAATTTTGAAAACGATGTAGTTGTTTTTGAACGTTGGTGATTTTAAACAATCATAACTACTTCTCGAACTCCATTTTGGACGATTTTTTGTTGAAAGTGGACATTTTCGATCAGAATTCAAATATACAATTAGTTTCTGCAAATTGTGATAAAAATATCATAATTGCGAATGCGATGTCTTGTGGCTCCATTTTTCTCTCCTAAGATGCATGCATTGCGTATGGAAAAATGTCTACATGTGATCCACGAGATGCATACCATATATCTTCTACATGAAATTAAGAAAACAAATATATGAAATGGAGTAGACATCATATTCAAGTAATGGGATACATTGTCTTGAGATACTTGTGTAGAAGATAACTGGCCAGATGATTTATCTTCCAGTGGCTTTCTACATTCTCTATCTTGTCAACATTTTTCATGCATTCTTCCTTATTCCCAAATAAACCCTCAATCTGCTCCATAATTCATTTTGAGGTGAATTCTTGTGTGACATCACTTACTTGGTGGAGAATTGCGGAGAAATAGATAAGGAGATAAATCCTATGGCCATATCTTGTCTATTGAGAAAGTCATTTTCTCATGGGCATAATCAGGCTCTACTTCCATAGCCATATTTATTTGGTACAAGCCTATGCATCTAATATGAAACGATAGTTTGGTTCCATTCCAAATAGTTATGAGGAATGATAAGTATTGTTGGTGAGTAAAACATAGATTCCATCTTTATGTGTTCTTCAATCTTAAGTACACGCAAAACATAATTTGGTGTAGCTTTTTCTTAGCGGTCCATCGAATCTGATACCATGTAAAATGTGTTGAACCTACAAATAATATATCTAGCTAAACAATAATACACATTTGCGGAGAAGGTGGAGAAAGAAGAAGAAGGAGAGAAAGAATAGAAAGAATTCTCATTAGCCGTTTTCCACACTGAAAGAGTGATTAATTTACAATAGATATATGGGATACATGGTAACTAATGAGCCATAGTGGTGAGCCTTAAATTGATTTGGACACACACTGGTAGTTATGGGAGTAAACTTCCACCTAGTCTAGTCTCGAAGGCAGTTACAGGGGATGACGCCACCTTGTTGAGTTAACTAGTTTACTAGTTTTCAGTTAACTGACTAAACAAAAGTAGTGAGGAGTTAGCTTAGGGAATCAAGGGTAATGTACCAATATAGTGATGATACCAAGGCAGGCTGAATTATCATGTTGATGATCCCAATGTTGCATGGTCATAAACCCAATGCAACATCTAAAATCAACTCAACTAGTGAAGCGGAGTGTAGCGAAGAGATATTCTCAGGTGGGAGCCTCTTCTCCAAATTGGAATATTCTCCCCTAAGAATATAGGAGTAGGATAATGACTAATTATGAATAAACAAGGAAAAACCTTAGGAAAAATAAATCCTAGGTGTGTGAGTAACTCAACAATCTCGATGTAAGAGTAGTCATCAATGGCTATGACTTGTCAACACCGGAAAAAGAACTCATCATTGTGGGGGGTTATCACCCTACTAACCTCCTATCCACCTCATCACATCAATCCACCATGACATGGCTTGATCACGCATTTGTGCATGTTGGGTAATCTCTACTCTAGGGCTGGCCTAGAACTTGCTCAAAAGAAAAACTACAAAAGAATGGATGCAAATATGAAATTTCTTTTCCCTTGTTTGCAATCCATCGGTTAACTCTTCATGTTAGTCAATAGTAAGGTACACAAGTCATAAATAGTGGGTCATAAACACTCCACCGCATACAACATGAGTGGCCTTTATTCCTGGTGCAATGAGGCCAATCCTGAGATCCACGTAAGAAAAAGTACGAGGATCTTTAAGCTCAGATTATTGATTGGCCCGATTGGGAGTTGGCTCCCTACTTTATCTGTGCTTACAACATAGTGGGTGGAAATGTGCTCCTCCATAGTCATACCACCCTATTTATGGGCCTTGGATTAACTACCTCACCTCGGCAGACAATCCTGTGATAAAATATATGTCATCCACTTCAATCCTCAATGGTTTCCATCAAGGGTTGAAGGCCCTTGTCTCTGAATCCCAATAGTTTACCCCAATATTTGGAGTATCACTTGGGCCCTCATTCCTTTGAGAGACCAAAATTTATAAAGACCACATATTTTCAAAGCTTGGCCCTTTACATACCTTCCTTTGTTGCATCTATCTCTTCATGCTTCCTCTCCCTCGATTCAATCACCATCTTGCAAAAGAAAAGCCATTTTTTGGAGTTGAATCCTTTCAAAAATGTGTTCCGCAGGACTTTTATATTGAGCTAACATGGTAACAATAAGCGTGGGATGCATATACATGGGAAAAGTTTGCTTTGCCAGATGTATGGAGCATATATAGAGACAGATGAACTATCACCGGCATTATGTAATTTACATATTATGCCTCTAATACTAAAAATGGGGCCTAAAAATTAAATTTTAAACCATTGAGAGTGAAGTAGAGGGATGAACTGCGTACTTGGTCCCAGCGGTTGTTGATTCGTTGATAAGTAGCTCCATATAGTGAAACTTGAGATGGTGGGGGAAAATGGCCTAAAATTCACTATGTGGGTGAAAAGCTCAAGTGGTACGGTAAAATGGTCTATTTTACTATAGTGGTACGGTAAAATGGTCTATTTTTACTATTAGTAGAAATTTTTTACCCACTTCATATGGTTTGTGCTAATTTTTTGACCTTATGGACTAATAATGCAATGGAAAGATTTGGTTTTTGGTGGTTTTGTCCAAGATTTTTTGTGGTTTCCAGTGTCATACTGCCCATTCATGACATCGGCAGGTATATTCTTTCACCATCATATAGGATAGGTTTTCACTCCATTTTTTACTCTTACATCATCCTATGACCGTGATCCATACATCCTAAGTATGAACCCATTTATTAGTGACAAAGAACCTTCTTACTTCTACTAGAAGTGTCCCTATTAAGTGATAGAGGCTTACCAAACATGGGTTCCCTAGTTAGAATCTTTGTGTTATTTGGTGCCCATGCAGAAGTTATTCCATAGGACCTGTGGTTCCTTATAGTTTCGATATGACTTTGCGTTTGAACCCCATATTCTTACTCACAAGAACTCTGACCGTTACCTATGGGACTCCCCCCGAGTCTTGGTTAAGCTCTTTTCTGACTCTCTAAGAAAAGAAAATATTATCAAGTGAACTTGTCTCTTTCACACTCGTTAAATGGCTTTGAAAGAAAGTCTATTTGGTGTAATTTTAACCTTTTTCCCAAACCAAGTAGACTACTTACGAAAAATGATTACTCTAGTCACCATTGGCTAGAAGATTTCTCCTGGGTATTATTTTATACTTTTTTGGGCCTAGGGGACTAAATCTACGAAAAAGGACATTATTTGGAGTTAAGTTATAATCACATTCCATCATCTTGCTTGTAGTATTGAGCCTACTGTTTGTTCTCAGTTTCTCGTTATAAGCCTCTTACCTCAGCAATTTCCATCACTAGCCAAGCAGATCCTTTTTTATATCCTTTGCAGCTTGACACCATGTACCCTAAGAGGAAACATCCCCCCGAGTGTCCATTCCCTGCATGAACTTCCTTGCATTGAGCATAGGTATGTTCCACTATTTGGAGCTAGTTGCTTACTCGCGACACTTGTTTCCTATCCTATATCATAGCATTTATGTGCCTATGAAAAAACAAAAAAATACGGGTGGGAAAAGAATATTATCTCATATCGGCAACAATCATGTCACCTTTGAATAGAGAACAAACTTTTGAGTCCACTGTTATCCAAATTTTGGGTTTAGAATGACCTTAGGAAGTTGAGCCTGTTATTTAGAGTTTACTCCTCCGACTGGTTAGTCTTCCAGTCCATATGGATATTTTGTTGATTCCTCCTACATCACAAAGTTTAATCATCAATTCTATGTTGCCTGAGTTATCCATTTGTCTCATGCTCTTGTTCCAAGGAAGTCTATAAGCCTGTGTTGGCCATTTCTCAAAAATCTTGACTTTGCATGTTGGCCATACCCTCAGTGTATCTCAAAGTCAAATGAAGTTGTAGTCCTACCATGCACCTTGGTCCTACTTTCATTATGGGTAGGTAAACTTGAACCCAACAGTTGGCATTTCCTCATTAGTCATTGACTAGGGGGTTTACCTTATGTTCGATGACAAGAAATATATTTACACATTGGGATTTGTGTAGTGTCTTGGATGCCATTAGCCTTATTGGTGGTTTCCTCACCTTTGTTGACAATTTTTCTTATTGGCTGCTATTTATAGGGTCTCTTTTGTGCACTACTTGCATCTGGTGCATGTGAGATACACACAGGGTCATTGGTTCATGAACATCCTATTCGTCTGGGCTCCTCCTAATCATCAAGATATTGCTTTGTACCTCGTGGTGACTGGTGAGAGATGCCCTAATTCTCTCCTTTCAATGGGTCTCTTTCCATCGACTCCATCTCATCTATTCTGGAAATGAGGCCTAGAGTCCTATGAGTACCTAGAGGCTTGAAATCACTAGTGGCAGGTTCTCCCACCACCGACAGTTGGGAATACATCAATGTATCATGATCGATGGATTCTTCAAGTGTTCGACCTCAACACCCTTATTCACACTTTTAGAATGTACTCGGTGTTGTGATACCTACTTTCATTATCGATAGGTTGTATCATGTTTGTTAATGGTATACCTTAATGACTGGTAATCAAACTAATTCTCATTGTGTTCAACCTCAACTCCTCTATTCACATGATGTAGAGTTGTACCTTCAACGGATAGTGTACAAGACCTCTAGATTACAGTAGCATCTTTCCTAATATATTGTTGTATTTCATTGGATTAATACCTATATGACTTCAATGATCATGGGAGATCAGATTGTACTTCATTTTATATAGATATCTTCAGATTGATTTTGAGACTAGATTACACTGTGCCTTGTTCATGACTATGAAAACCTATGGATTCCACTGTGCTTTGTATCTCCTATTCATGGCCATGAAAAACTATTTGGTATATTTCCACATGGATCTGTAGTGCATTTCAGATTGGCAACCATGTGTACAAAGTTATTATGGATTGTAATATTCTCATGAGTAACTAGCACTTCCAATTGAGTCTCCATTGCTCCATTTATGGGAATTATATTGTATTTTGGCCATCGCAGATACTCCTCTAACCTCACACATTAGGGGGCATCTGTTACAAAAAAAAATTCCTCACCCTCTGCAACTTTCTTGGATGGCCTTTTCATTTCCCTATGCAGACTTGAACTCCCCTTTTGTACCTTCTAGTTCCAAAAAACACATTTTTTGACATATATGCACCCTATCATTTAGACAACAAGCATATACACAGGTTTCTCCACTATAGCCCGCATATATTGGGTTTGGTGCTCAAAATTTAAAATTATTTCGGGTTTCCATGCCATGTCATGAGATCCATGACCCTTGAACTTCCATATGATGGAAAGGCTCTGAATAGGCCCTTCAGTTTCATTTGAAGGCTATAAATTGAGCCACATCTAAGCCTTGAAAAATAGAACAATTCAACTTTGAGAGAAAAGACACTCTGGAGAAATTTCACTTCATATGGAGTCTGCATCCCTTTGTCCTTGAAAGTATGAACCCCTTGTTCAACCCCCCAAGCTGTTCCTTCTTTGTGATGGAGAACCTCATTATCTCCTTTATATGAGCTTGTCTTTGGTGGAGGATTGAAGTGGTGGAGGCCCAACTGGAGGGACTTAGTTTCTCGGTTCCGATATGTGTTGTTACATAAGTTTGTCACCTATATAATTATGCTAATTATTTTAATAGAAATACTCTTCTCTTATCCAATCAATATTTTGAATATATTTGAATTATTATTCCATAGGAATATTTTTCATGTATGTTAATGGATTATGTTAATCTATATGCTAACACTATATATTTTCACCATATGCTTGTGTATCTTGGTTGTGGAGGACAAGTTGCAGGTATAAAGCTTTGAGTTGCATGCTCGACGGTGGACTTCATCAAATGGTCGGACGAGGTAGGCTCTTGTCCTTGTCTTGTTAGCATTTCATTTATATAACATATTTGGGATTAGAGTTGATTTTTGTGTGTAATTTCGTCTGTTGTGGTTTACCCCATGCCATAGAGAGATTTTCGTCGTAACAATAGTAAACTCACCACTTCTTGTTGCAACTAATTTATTATTTAAATAATTTCTCTTTGCAACCACTTTAACTACTTTATTATTTAAATAATTTCTCTTTACTCACAATTTCTTGTTGCAACTCACTTTTCTATAACTGGTTGATTCATAACTTATTTTACCTTAACTAACTTCTTATTGCAACCACTTTATTATTTAATTTATTTTTTGGTCAACCACTTTGACTATTCAATCTTCTCATCACAACTACTTTACCATAGTTACCAAACTCACAACTTATTGTTGGAACTAATTTATTTTTAATTATTTTCTTAACGCAACAACTATACCCATGATTAAATCCTAGTTACCATCAATTTGACTAGTGCACTTCTTCTAGGAGCTTCTAGAATAATTTGACTTCTTTGACCTTCTAGATAACTCATGAGGGTTCTCCAACTTCACATGGCCATAAATATCTAACCGTGAGGAGTTATGTGGCGTTCCACATATCACCAAAAATGGCATGGCATGTATTATCCATCTATAATAGTCTTACATGCAAATATACTAATATTCATACCATTATATATCACCTTAACCATATTTTTGTGCTACCGGACTTCTCCAAGGGTTGACATCAATATCTAAGGGTTGAAATCGATATATAATATCACTCTCCAAGGGTTGACATCAATGAAAACAAACAATCCAAACCAACTGTCCATTAACCTAAGCCAACTGTCTGACAATCTCCCCCTTTGACATTGATGTAAACAACAACATTGATGGCAATGCTTCATCATGATAATCATTCATGTTCATACTCCTCATCAATGTTTCTATCTCTCCCCCTTTGACATGAATGGAAAAGGGCATCTCCCTTTGGGGATGCTCCCCCTAACTGAACTCTCCTTGGGGCTTCTCCCCCTGACTAAATTCCTTTGATCTTTCTCCATGTTTATAATCCTATGATTACTCTTTCTCCCTTCATTTTAATAATATCTTCCCCTTTGACAAAGGGTATCACTATGATGCAACACTAAATTCATATCTCTCATGCTTCCCTTGTGACCATCGCTCCCCCTGGAACCATGCCTCTGTGCTCTCTCTCCAAGAATCTAACTCTCTATCACTGCATTTTAGAAATCTCTTCTCCTGGAATCATACCTTTGTTCTTACCTCTCAGTTTGGAAACTTCTCTAAATGATCTTTCTACCTAGCTTCCTTCTTTTGTTTCTCTCCCTTAACTTCTCTGTAAAATGTCATGTGGAAAAATATAGGTCTTCCTATACTTGTTTCCTTTTGGAATTATTTTCCATTGGTGCTTCCTTTTGTAATGAACTGACATATATGAAAAACATTCAAGAATAAGAATTCAAATATTCTTGTGTCATTATCATCTATTATGATAATGATCCTTTATCTCTAAACCACTCTCTGAATCAATCTATGAATCCATGCTCTCATCCACTATCATATATCTGTCCAAACCTGATAAATGTTCTTACGAATCCATATCTATCCATATTGTCCAAGAATTTTCTACACAATTGTCCATAATCTTGACCCATCTATCACTGTACTATCATGAAGTCTTCACGTCTACAAATGATCAATCTATCATATTGTACTTCTACTAATTGATTTCTCTGAATCTGTCTAATCGAACTATGAAAGCTACTCTAAGGATGGTTCTCTAAACTATCTCATCTACTGTATAGAATCCCCCTATCTAATATTCATATTACCTAGGAGTCTCCAAGCCGGATGGATGAAAAAAATACCTTTCCGATGTAGTCATCATCCTCGTTGGTAGAATCAACATATCTTTTAACTATTACTTCTTTCTTTCTATATGTGGATTCATCTTGCACTACAATTCCTGAAAGTAAAATCTTGCGAACCTATTCTTTATTCATTTGATGTTATTTTCTTTCTCTTACTACTGCAAATCTTGCAATCTCTGGTACCTTCTCTTTCTTTACCTACTCTTTATTATGATCTTGCTCTGTTGCATATTCTGACAATATGGTTCTTGAAACATGTTCTTCTTTTTCTTTATTTCCTTGTCTTTCTTGAACTATGGAAAGTCTTTTAGTTTCTGGAGTTTGTTCTTCTTTCAATTGATTTTCTTGAACAATTGTATGTCTTGTGATTTTTGGGACCTGTTCTCTATTCACCTGGTTTTCTTCTTGTTCTTTTCTTTTCCAAATCTTGGTGTATATAATATCTTCTTCTTTATTTATGGATGAAATTGTTACGCTTCTACAATTATGGGATATATGATCATATTTGTGGCATTTGTAGCATTTAATATCATGTGGGACCATATAAGAATTTATTTCTTGAACATTTCTTTCATAAGCCCTGCAATATGCAACCTTATGTCCAAAGTTAGTACAATAAAAACAATGACCATAAAATAGATGTACATACTTGGGAGTGAATGATCTTCTTTGTGGTGTAGTCCTTATGAATTCATTCCTTGACTGATAATGATCATGATTGAGGCTTCTTTGTGGCTTGAATGTGGAGGGTCTTCTTCTGTAGTCTTCTTCTTGAGTCTATTGCACTTCTAGAATGTTCTTCTTTAGGGCCTTTCATTCTTCTTTCTTCATAGAGCCTTTGATAGCTTATGAATAAGTCTTTGGCTTCTCTTCATTCTTTCTTTCTGGTACTTCAATTGATGATGTGGATGCTTCTGTCTCTTTAATGTTCTTGCTGAGCTAGACAACTTTGAATCTTAGTGTGAGAAATTCTTCTTCAATATTTTCAACCTATTCTTCTTTCTTCATCATCTGATACTTTATGACTTCTTCTTTTCTCTTTGCTTCTTCAAGTTTTATCTTTAATGTAATTATTTCTTCTTCAAGTCTTTTCTCTTCTTGACCAAACTTTGCCTCAAGTTGGTTTAGATCGTTAGTTCTTTCCTTAATATGATTTGTCAATATCTTTTCTCACTTTTCTGCTTCTTCCTTTTGTGCTGCCATGTTGGCTTCCAAACAATGTTTTTGATATTCTAGAGTTTATTCAATTCTTCTAGCCTCTTCTAGATGAGGTCTTAAATTTTTAATGACCTACTGAGCTTTTTTGGAACCTTGAAGACTTTTCTTTTGCTTCATCAATTCTTTCTTAAGTGACTTGTTTTCTTCTCTTTCTTTCTTTAGTTCATCTAAAGCATCAATTCTGCTTCATAATTGTCTTCTATTTCAATTGTTTTTTCTATTTCGTTACCTTCAGTTTTCAAATAAAGGAATTCAAATTCAAGATGTCCTCTCTTTTCACAATTAAAGAAAAATAACTCACATTTGTTGGCTTTTGTCACTTCACACTCTTCTTGTTATGAATATGTATGACACAATGAGCATATTTCTTCATGTTCTATGCATGTATCTTTTTTTATCAAACTCTAACTTTGTGATGGGAGAAAAACAGATATCATGTAATTTATCCCAAAGTTATTTAGCTAATGAACATTTTCCCACTTTGTCCTTTGCTTAATCACATAGTCCTTCCATGATGAAATTCATTGTTATTTTGTTATTTATCTTTAATTCCTTCTTGGGTGAAATCTTTGGTTTCCTTGTAGCATTATATCCTGTCACAACTAATTGCTAAATATCATATCCATGTGCCTTTAAAATGGCTCTTGTCCTTATGCTCCATATTTCATTCTCTAGACGATTCTGATCATTGAAACGTGGTACTCCATTCTCAGAATAATCCATGATCTCCTTCTAGTGGTTAAATTGTTTCCTGAAGGAACCCACTCTGATACCAACTATTGGATTACTGAGAGGGGGGTAAATCAGTAATGAGAAATTTATACCACTTATTAATCCTTTTAACCACAATGTATATTCCTTTAACTTATTCAACAATGTTCATTAATTCATCATTAATGTGTTATTGCATCATATAAAATTAACAGCCATCAGTTCATAATAAACAATAATAGACACATCCACATAATACACAGTACACCAGTATTTTATGTGGAAACCTAATGAAGGAGAAAATCACATAATGCTTTTCTTATATGTCATTAATAATTACATTCGAGGGAGCATCGACTTCCAATTCTCCAATTGCAACTGGAAGGAGGCTCTGACCTCCTATTTTCAGGCTACAACCCAAGGGAAGCTACAACTTTCCAATTCTCTAGCTACAACCCCCTATTTATCCAGCTACAACCGAAAGGTGGCTACAACCACCTATCCTTGCCCCATCCTGCCACCCTAAAATAAGTGAAATGATGAAACCATCGCCACACTGTCACTGTGAGGTATACCATTGTAAACCTATACCAATATGTGCCAACAGCCTATAACCAACCTATGCCATTGTCATGTAATGAACATGTACTTGTACTCATCATGTACCAAAAAACTTCATCAGGTACGCAAATTTTCTGTGTTGCAGCACGCATATGTACACACCCTTTCTATACTGCAGCTTGTGTATGTACACGACCATTCTATACTACAACCTACATACACCTTCTGAGGGATAGGGTTTTTACCTTTCTGAAACTCTGGCCCTTTTCTTCCACTTTCACATCAACCTGCAACATGTGCCACCTTGTACCAATCAACATGTACTATCAACTATGTACATCAATCACTCACACAACATGTACCATTACAAGTGCATCAACTATGCACATCACAATACCTCATAACCATCATCAATACCAAGATGTGCTTTTACTAATATATCAAGATATCTATGCCACACCATCCATATACCATG
>SNQJ01S0053085.1:29140-45474 GCA_010110895.2 Picea sitchensis
TGTTGGGGAAAGGTAGAATGAAAAAAATGAGAGGTAATATATTAATAATTATGGATATTTTTATTAATAATACATACAAAGTTTCATTTTTGTGTATATGATCATACTCCTTAATATATTAATATATGTTATTCCATAAATTATTAATATTTATAACCATGGACGTTATAACTAATATTTAATATTGGTGAATTATGATTTTTTTATTCAGTTGCTCAAGAGTGGGATGCACTGCATTTATACATTGCAAACAATATTAACTGGATGAATGTATGGATTGAAATATGTAAACAACATCATGGAGGTAGGTTATCATGACAACGAATGTCTAAATTGGTTAGAGAAGCTCATCGTAATGGAGATGCCAATGTTACGCAAAGGGAAATTGATTTATCATATGGTTTGAAAGATGGATAGGAAAGAAAATTCACCCATTTTATTCAGTTATTTTATATTATATTAATGTGACTAAATGTGTACTATATTTTTCAAATACTTTCCAAGTTATATAAATATATATGTTAATTTATTAATTGACAATGCATCTTTTACATATTTGGAATATTGCAATTGAAACACCACAAGGCTATGTGGTGAAATGTTCATAAATTTCGCATCAAACAGTTGGATGAAACTAGGAAAACTTTTTATAGTGGGATAACTACAATATTCCAGGTCACTAATGTTTCCTATAGGAGTGACAAACATCCATGAGAACATGAAAATAGATACTATGGGTATTTAAATGATATACTTGAGTGTGACTTTAATTCCTTCAAATTAGTTTTGTTCTAACGTCAAATGGTATAGGTTACGAATGCATGAACGTCATGAGGAAAGAATTGTTATTCAACATGCCAACATATTTCCAATGATTAAAACAACAGTGTTTGAAAGAGGACATGATCGCTATGCTTTTCCAAGCCAATGTGAACAGGTCTTTTACTGAAATGTTCCAGGTGAGAGGGATTGGTCATTTGTTGTTAGATATGATCCCAAGAGGAAGGCCAGTTAAGTATACTCATTTACAGGAAGAAGATTATATTGAAGATCAAGAAGATGATTCTCCATATCAGATAGATTCAGAATATCATGCACGGTCAACAGATGAAGAAGACGAAGAAGATCATGATCCAAGTGTAGGAGATAATATTTCAATTCTTGATGATGATGTCGATGAAAATATGCTCGAAAATGACATTGATGACGATGATGATATCATCAATCCTTTCAACACTGTTTCTGAATTAGATGATGATACAGATGTCGAGTTCAATGAAGAATATCAAGATACAGAATAAGGATGATTATACAAATGTTGAGTTGGATCAGGTACGTGCATATATATTTTAATTTGTATGAATTATTCTCTTAAAATAATTTACTTATAATTTATGGGTTAATTACATGTTTTTAAGTTTTATGTGATGTTTTTATATCCTATGTTACATGTTGTTTAATTATTATTTGAAACCTAAAAATAGTCTCCAATATACTAAATTAGTATGTGGTAAACTAAAAATATCATTTACCAACACATAATTTCATTTAATACCTTCATTAATTTTTGTTTTGTAGTTTCTATGCATGAATCTTACTAGGACATTTCTTTCGATTATTTTCTATTTTATATATTGGGTATTGGGGATCAATTAAGAGTGATGTGAAGGGGAGGGGAGGGTCCATATGAGCTTCCACCTTCACGTGGTTGGCCTTGTTCAGTAGAGGATAAATTATTCTTGAAATCAAGAGAATATCATTCATTTGTATACCATCATGATCATAGATTTCATCAATATTGTTGTCATAGTATTGCATCAACGAAGTTTCAATGAACGTGTTTGTCATTTCTATAGAATTTTCGTTGAAATTGTTTGAAAACATGGGACTTTGGCCCATGACTAGTTATGTGTCAAGAATAATGTGTGTTTCCAAACTCAAATATGACTCACACACCCACTCTAATATATATCCTATCTTGGCCTCATTTCATTTGAACTTTTTGTTGTGATGAAAAATAAATCTTTTTTTCTATGCACTGGAATTTGACATGGACAGACTATTCACATGGCTTAACGATATGGGAGGGTTTCTATACTCAAATTTGACTCACACACCCACTTGTTTCCATAAGCAATTCATCATGTAAACCATAAACCCTATTTTTCTTTCAAAGTACACAAATTGGTTGACACAAGTTTTAAGTAATTTGCATCAGCCTTTCTTCATTTTTCCTTCAGGTTCTACATTGTATATACAATGTATGTGTGTCATAGTTGTGATGAAAAATCCCTCTTTTTTGTTCATTTTTTAATCAACACCATAAAAATATGCCCTTGCAGTACTAGGATCAACCTCCTTGATTGCATCCTACTATACCTCATATTGGAAAAATGAGTCCTCCATCCTTCCAGTGCAATCCATTACCCACAATAATATTTATCGGGGGTCTTTGCTTAACATGTGTCCAACTATTCATTACAATTAAACATATTGTACTTACTAGTTCATTTAATGTCTTCCATAAAACCTTGCATCTTTGATACCCGCTTCTAACATTACTATTCTTAATTTATTGTAACAAGAGGGAATATATCTAGGTATATCATTTATGATTTTCTTTGTAGGAAGGAGAACAAGAAATAATAAATGATATTCCGTTGGCTATCATAATGTCAGCAATTGATTTATCAACCTCCTCCATTAATTCCATATTATGTATTCCCGTTAAATTTTTAGTTCCTAAAGACTTCTCTTTATAGTGAAAGTCATCGTTGCATGCTCAACATATCAAGAATATGATATAATTTTATTTACTTGGGAAAACTTTGTAGTTTAGTATTTTTTCAATTTCATAGTCACGCCAAATAAGGTATGTGAATCCTAGTCATTTTGTCTCTTTAAAATGTGTTTTCACATCCTCAATTCTATCACTATGTATTTTCAAAAAATGATGCAAACTCAAGTCTATCTACCCTTAAAAATATAGCCACAAAGAACACATACCTATTCATGAAAACCAACATTTTGCTTTTGTTTTTTCAGACTTTCTTTGCATGTTCAAGGAAGAGTGTTTTAGGTTTAATTGGCTTTGGTGGTTACATCTTGGGTTGGTATCCTTTCAAATTGGATAGATTGTGTTCTTATTCATTTTAAAGTTTTTTCCCTTAAGAGGATGCAGTAATTGTATGGAAGAGTGTAGAAGGTGAATAAATGCTTACTACCCTAGATGCAAATAGTGGGTAAAACTTAAAATAACAAGAAAAAACTATAGATGGATATATGATGTTTCTTCAACTTGAAGATGTTAAATATCTTGACCTCAATCTACTCAATTCTCTTGATCTCTCTAAGATGAATTCTTGTAAAGCTACACCTCAATATTTCTTTAATCTTGATGGCTACCCACTTGAAGCTCCAATACAACTAAAAATTGTTGATCTCCAAGGCTTCAAAACTTAGGAAAATATCACTTCAAGGCTCTCCAAGGATTCTTGCAAGTTTCTTTTTCTATTCCCACTAAATGAAATTGGAAAACAAAAGTTGGTGATTGATGGTTCAGTGAGTTAAAAATACTTTCCTACCTTTAACAACTATATGTTGTTCGTTTTGGACCCAAAAGTCCCTCATATAGTCCAATGACATATGGGCATCCCTCGGTACATTGGAGGTATATATCCATCAAGATGTTTAGGAAATCCATAAAAGGTATCCATAACAAAGAGAAACATCATTGGGACAAAGGGGGATATACCCCACGTCCTTGAAAATACTTCCCTAACTTTAATAACTATATATTGTCTATTTTGGACCCAACACCATAAAAATATGCCCGTCCATAAATTAAATCCCCCTTTTTCGTTCATTGTTTAATAAACACCATAAAAATATGTCCTTGCAGTACTAGATGCGGGAACGTTTGTTCTGTCAAACAAATTTTAAAAGGAACAATGAAAAGACACAGTATTAGGACCAGACATAGGAAATAGTAACCTGTGAATGGGGCCAACGTTGAAATTTTTGCAAATTGTTTGTGTGTGCACTAAAATTTGACATGGATAGACTATTCACATGCCTTAACGATATGGGATGGTTTCTGGACTCAAATTTAACTCACACACCCACTTGTTTCCATCATCAATTCATCATGTAAACCATAAACCCTATTTTTGTTTCAAAGTACACAAATTGGTTGACACAAGTTTTAAGTTTGCATTAGCCTTTCTTCATTTTTCTTTCAGGTTCTACATTAATGTATATACAATGTATGTGTGTCATAGTTGTGATGAAAAATCCTTGTTTTTTGTTCATTGTTTAATCAACACCATAAAAATATTCCCTTGTAGTACTAGATGTAGGAATGTGTGTACTGTCGAATGAATTTTAAAAGGAACAATGAACAGAAATTGTACTAGGACTATACATGGGCAACAATGACCTATGAATGGGGCCAACATTGAAATTTTTTCAAATTGTTTCTATATGCACTGAAATTTGACATGGATATACTATCTGCATGCCTTAACGATATGGGATGGTTTCTGGACTCAAATTTGACTCACACACCCACTTTTTTCCATCATCAATTCATCATGTAAACCATAAACCCTATTTTTCTTTCAAAGTACACAAATTGGTTGACGCAAGTTTTAATTTTTCATTATCCTTTCTTCATATTTCTTCCAGGTTCTACATTAATGTATATACAATGCATGTGTGTCATAATTGTGATGAAAAATCCCTCTTTTTCGTTCATTTCTTAATCAACACCATAAAAATATGCCCTTGCAGTATTAGATGCAGGGATGTGTGTATTTTTGAACAAATTTTAAAAGGAACAACAAACAAAAATTGTACTAGGACTACACTGTATGGACAACAGTGACCTGTGAATGGGGCCAATGTTGAAACTTTTTCAAACTTTTTTTGTATGCACTGAAATTTGACATGGATAGACTATTTGCATGACTTTAAAATATGGAAGGGTTTATGGACTCAAATTCGACTCACACACCCACTTGTTCAAAGATTAAACTCCATTATCTCATATTGAAGCACTTACTAATGCAATTTAATAAAGTGGAATAATGTGACACTTGTCAGTGTAATAAAGTTCTATCAAGAAGAATCGCAGGGTGATGTCTCTGAAGGACAATTTCATGGCAACAATAATTAGGACAAATGGCCATGTGGAAGGGAACTCTAAATGTAAACCTTCCAGTTATGAGAAGAAATTATGAGAATTTAGTATATTTGTTATAGGTTAGAATAAATGTTCTAGTAGATATGTTAATGATTCCTAATTTCATATTTGTATTTGACTCAAGGTATTAGCTTGCAAAGTATCAAATTTTAATTTCAAGTTGATAAACCAAATATGAAATGAATCCTAAAACCATCAAGTGTTGGAATTTGCCAGTTAAGTGTAGTGTCATGTAGTTATCTTTTAAAACTACATATAGGGAGTAGTATCTATAGAAGTAGAATAGGTAGAGGAGAAAATCAAGGATAATTTAGTACCCATCACTTATGCAAAAAAATTCATCGGCAAGAGAGACAAAGAAGGGAATTCGTTGGCAAGAGAGAGAAGGAAAGGATATTATCACAAGAGCGATGATTGTAAATATTTGTGCGACAAATTAGCTATACTATCGACGAAAAAATTTCGTCGATAGTATAGCTAATTCATCGCAAGAATATTTACATGGGATAAACAAAGGAAATGGATGAGGTGGTTCCAAGTATATAAGCTAATTAGTTGCAAATATCTTCAAATGTACACATGGGATAAACAAAGGAAATGGATGAGGTGGTTCCATCTAACGGAATATTGGTATGATATTATGTATTACTCTACCTCCAAAATTACCCAATTTAAAGCGCTATATGCTTATGAACCCCCATCACCGAAGAATTGGGTCATTAAAAATGCAAGTATAAATTATTATTAATCTCTTTTAAGAGAAAATTGACTACCATAGGTTAACTCTCTCTCTTTCTTGTGGAGAAATACATAGTTAAAATAAGCTACCTTAATGCAAGAAGTGTTTCAATAAGGTCTAAATGTCATCATTGTTGTCATAGTATTGTAGCAACAAAGTTTCAATGAACATGATGTTCTTCATTGTTATAGCATCTTCGTCGAAACTGTTCGAAAACATGGGACTTTGGCCCATGAGTTTGGTGGAAAGAAGAAGATGCTTGATGGAATTTTGTATTTAAATAATGATTTTGTACTAATATTATTTATGTAGAAAAAAAGTACTTAGATGAAAGAAAAAAACAAAGACACGGCATAACTAATGAAGCTTGTACAATTTATCAAGTTCTTATTTTTTTATGTTATTGCATTCCCTTGCAGTACTAGATGCGGGGACATGCATATTGAACAAATTTTAAAAGAAGAAGCTAAAATACATTGATCCATATGGATTTCTATGACCTCCCACCTATTCCAACTGGCTCATTTTGGAATTTTTCCAGTTTGGCAGTTTCTTCCCTAGTTTTCGGGTCCATGACTTGCGAGGTCGTTTTGAGGCCCTAAACAACATTTTTTAGGGCTCGCCACAATTAGAATGACCTTTAGTAGATAGCAAAAAAATGTTTAGTCCTTGGATAGACCTTTCCAACGGGCTATCGAGCACCTAAAATGGATATCGTATGCAAAACTTACGGCCCTGAGAAGTTCATGTACTAACTTACCCAAATGGGGCCCACATGACTTTTGGCGCTTCATCTCCTAGGGTTAGGTTTTTTGGATGTCTAGAGTTTTTGAAATTCTACTTTATTGTAAAAATGTCTTCAGAGCCTCATTGTAATAATATTCTTGCGAATGAGCCCAGGCATTACATCTCTTCTCAAAGATAAGTCTCCACCATTCTAGCAAGCTTGTTTCCGCTGCATTTTACAGTTTCAGCTTATTTCCTTATTGAATAGTGTTAGCACATATTATCGCTAAGGGGGTATTTTCCATTAGAAAAGGGCACCTTGGTCAAAAATGCACAAATAGGGGGATAAAAACCCACTTTTCCTTTTTATCCTAAGCTTAGCGCTCGAGCGCGTTGTGCTAAGGGGCGCGTAAATCTGGGTGGCCGAGATCTACGCACTCAAATCTACGGTGCACGATCCATATCAGACCCCCCTGACATTCTACCTTTAACGAGGGGGGGTTCCAAGTTGGTGGTTTTCGAGTGCGGGCTCCACACTATCATGATGCCCCCTTGTTAACTCGGACCCCCCCCCTTCGAGTAGACCGCTTACCGCCCCCGCTTACCACTCTCATCTCTCGCCAACACTTCTCTCCCACTCAATCTCTCTTCTCTATCTATCACATCTCCCATGTACGCTTGTCGTCTCCTTGGTCAGCATCTAGCAAGGCTCAGGTGGCAGATATTCACAGGGTGCAGTCAGCGTGTTCTTCACGTGCCAGGTTGACTTTGCCCACTCCAATCCTGATGAAGAAGTTAATGAAAACAAAGAAGGTGGTTGAGACATCGTCTCCTTCCATAAATACAAGGTCATAGAGGTACAAATCGTGGAAGCAAGTTGTCATTTCAGTCTGATAGAGATCACGTCCGACAGAAGACTGCAAGGGCAGTCTGACCAACGTCTTCATGCGCAGCCTGACAGAGAAGCTCATCAGCACAAAGCCTTGAACGCTTGACATGATCGAGACTAGGGAAATAGGAGTTCAGTCTTCTAAGTATATGTAGGCATTCTTTCCATTTAGTTAGTTGATGGTTGATACAAGCTCCCGTATTGTAAAGTTTTAATGAAATGTTTTGTTCTTTGGTCATGTATTGTTATTTGAGACTTCTTGTTTAATGACAATCAGCTTTCTCCCTCTGTCTCTTTTGCCTCTGATACTAAATGGATCGGGCATGGATGATCCATTCGAGTTGTTGTAACTATATTGCGCTATATGTTTTATCTTAGTCTGGTTATAATTTCATTTAGTTTCTTAAAGCTATGAATCAAGAGGATCTTGTTTCTTGAGTTTCTCCTCCTTAGGTTGCTGGAAGATTGGATGTCCATAGTAGACCTCTGCATTTTCTCTTCAATTTATTCCTCCTACTCACCCTTACTAAAACTTACTGATTGAAGTTAGATCAAGACCTCATATGTCTATGGACACCAACCTAGGTTTCTGAGTTAAAATGATATTATCCTCAGTTTGTGTCCATTAGACCCCCCTTAAATTTATTCATTGTGACATACAAATTGATGGGTATTGGGATTACCTCCCCTACAATCAGGAGGTGACTTCTAGTGCTAACATTTCTGGTGTCGTTTTCAGGGAATGAATTGAAGACTTTTCCTCGGGATAGAACGACAAATATTTTATGATTCTGAAGGTGCATCAGACATCAAAACCATTCAATATTGCACTTTTCACCTGGTGACTCCATTAAGGCGACTCCATTGTTTCAGTTGTGGCTTCTAGAGGCAGACACACGAGGTCTATTCCATAGTTTCCTTTAGCAACACCTGAAGTTGACCCAAAGAAAATTATCATAAGACGAAGGACCCTTCAAGAAGATAGTTCTACTACTGAACCGAGTATTTTTTATTATTTTCACCATCCTCCTATAGCAACTCCAGTAGTTGTTTCTTATTTTCCTATTACACCATCTGTTGGAGCTTCTAGAAGTTTAAATTTTGGGATTTTTCCTGTCGATTTCCCCTCTCTCATTTTCAGTAGTCCTCCTCCTGTTAAATTTGTTGTTTTTAAAGAAAGGGAGACCTTTGTTCCCTCAATCCCTGTAGATTTTTCCTCAAATCCTTTGTTGTTTCCATTTCCTCCTAGAGGCTCAATTCTGTCCTCCCCTGTTCAAGCCACATCTCCTCCTAGTTCTCCTCTAGCTAGCATCCCTATGGTAGGTGTTGATCCCCCTAGGAATGGAATGTATGCCATAGTGGCTGCAAGATATGCCCCTCTGATCTTAACTCAGCCAATGAATGCTCTCCCTATTAGAGATTATCTAAAATACATGCCCAAATTCACAGGAGAAGAAGAAATAACTACTAAAGAACACCTTGTTGCCTTCTACAATTATGCGAACAATCTAAATATTGAAATCAAGGATGTGTGGATGAGAGGTTTTGTCCAGAACCTTGATGGTGAGGCTAGGAAATGGTTTAGGGGATTGACCCCTGGATCCATTGTTGGGTTTGAGGCTTTAGATGATGTCTTCCTGAGACAATGGGGGGATAAAAAAGACTTTATGTATTATATCACAGAGTTCGGGTCCCTAAAGAGAAAAGAGGGAGAATATGTCTCTAACTTCTCCAAAAGATTCAACAAAATGTACAATAAGATCCCTGTTGAGATAAATCCTACAGAAGCCTCTGCCAAAATTACTTATACTAGTGATTTTGACCCTGATTTCTACCTCTTGTTGAGAGAGAGAAGAGCTACTTCTTTGGATCATATGCAATATGCAGCCCTGGAAGTAGAGTCCAACATATTGGCAGTTGACAGACTCATAAATAAGGATGATAGAGATAAAGGAAGGGGGAGATCTGAAGCCTCGACCTCCAGTTCCTCTACGTCCCACCCTCAAGTAGATGAATTGACCAATATGGTAAAATCTCTTTCTGTAGAAATGGAGAAGATGAAATTCGAAGGGAAGCATAGTCATAAGATTGCCCAAAATGATGATAATAGAGGTAACTTCAAAAGAACAAATAATACCCCTCAGATACTCCCAAGAGAGCCTCGAAACAGAGATAGGGATGATCAAAAAATCAAAACCCCTCTCCAAAATAATCTCACTGTTGATGAAGAAGGAGAGGAAGAAGAGATTGATCATGAAATCCATTGTCTTGGAGATAACTCCCCATTTCCCCACCTGACCCAATCTGCATATGAGGAATATCTCATGGACGATCAAATAAACGAGTTGAGTAAAGGGGAGAAGACCAATAGTAGTCCCAATAAATATAACCTCGGGTCTAAGAAGAAAGAAGGGAAGTCTGACATCCCTGATCATCCTTCTAGAGCAGAGAAGCATGCTAAAGACACAGCAAATAGAATCAAGGAAAATAAATCACAGAACCCCTAACCAATAGCCAAAACTCCCATCCCAAAAGTAAAATAAATTTTGAAGCCCCCCTCCTATTTTAACTTTCACCATGAAATTTAAAATAGCCCTCTCTAAACTGTTGCAGCTCGAGCCTTCATCTTATTCCACAGACTCAGTCAATCTTCAAGATGAAAATCCAACAGTTATCTTAGGTCCCTTGATAGAAGATAGAGATGATTCATCCCCTCCCTTCTATACATCTATGAACATACATGATAAGGTGTTGCATAATTGTTTGATGAACTCGGGGGCATCTCATAATCTCATGCCCAAAACTATCATGGATGAACTAGGACTACAAATCACAAAATCTTATCATGACTTGTATTCTTTTGATTCAAGGAAAGTGCAGTGTCTTGGGGTCATCAAATATCTGGTTGTGACCTTGTTTCAGTTGCCCATGAAAAGTGTGGTCATGGATATCGTAGTAGTTGATGTTCCCCCCAATTTTGGTATGCTCTTGTCAAGATCTTAGATAAAATGACTTGGAGTAACATTACAGATGGACCTCACATATGCTACCATTCTTGTGTTTGGGGGAGAGCATAGAAGACTGCACAAAGAAGCTCATTTGGCCTATATTATTAGTGATGAAGTAGACCCCACCAATAATCCTATTTTTTCACTTGATACTAATTTGGGATCCAGCTTATTGCATCTCACTGATGCCTCTGAGCCCCCTCTTGAAATCAGAAAATAGTCCCGTACTCTCTGTGAAAATTCTCCTCCAATTACCTATGTTTGGAAAATGTTTTTTGATGGAGCCTCTTCTAGATAAGGTGTTGGTGCTGGAGTGGTATTGGTTTCACCTACCCAAGAAATTGTATCTCTGTCCTACAAATTAGAATTTGAAACTACCAATAATGTGGAAAAATATGAAGCTCTTGTTTTGGGGTTGAGGGTTGCAAAATACATGGGAATTAAAGAGAAAGAAGTGTTTGGGGATGTTGAGTTAATTGTCCATCAAATCAGAAATATTTATCAAGCCAAGAACCCTTGGATTAGAATTTATAGAAATGAAGTGTGGGATCTAGTTGACAGGTTTTTCTTAGCTTTCAACATTTCATTTGTTCCAAGAGAAGAGAATGCTATGGTCGATTCTCTGGTTGTTTCAGCAAGTAATTTCAGAATCCCTCTGCCACCTAAGATCAGGTATTATGTAGAAGTGAAATATAGACCCTCTATACCTAACAATGTCAAGTATTGGAAAGTGTTTGAGAATGATTGTGAAATCAGAAGATTCCTGGAGACTATTGATGAATTTTTTGCATTACACATTGATCAAGATCTAGGTTCTGAAATAAATCCTCGTGATCATGTATTTATGAACAAAATTGATAATCGTCATATTGTCCAGTTTCCCAGTAATCATATCCCAAAGGGACTAGTTCCTTTGGAAAGACTATTTGACAAAAATGATGTGGCAGCAAAGGGAAAGATTTCAAATGAGGATGCTAATATAGTTGAGTGCAATATTGGCACATAAAAGAATCCAAAATTTTTCAACTTGTCAAGTAGCTTGTCAAGGGAGAAAAAGACCGATTATGGTGAGCTATTAAGAGAATTCGTTGATGTGTTTGCCTAGACCTATGAAGACCTCTGAACATATGACACAAGTGTCATTGAGCATAAGATCCCATTGAATGAGGAGGCCAAACCATTTAGGAAGAAATTAAGACAAATAAATCCTACGATGTTGTCTATTATGGAAAGGGAGGTAAAGAAGTTGTTGGACACCCAAATCATTGTCCCTTTGAGATATTCTGAGTGGATAGCCAACCTGGTCCTAGTAAGAAAGAAAAATGAAGAAATCAAACTATGTGTTTATTTCAGGAACCTGAACAGAAGCTCTAAGAAGGACAATTACCCTTTGTGAAAGATGGAACACATATTGTAGAGGGTGACAGGTGCATCCAGGATGTCCATGATTGATGGATTTTCTGGCTATAATCAGATCTGTGTCTTGCCTGAAGACAGAGAAAATACATATTTCACCACTCCTTGGGGCACATTCATGTATGCCAAAATTCCCTTTGGATTGATGAACGCAGGAGCAACCTTTCAACGAACCATGGACATTGCCTTCATTGGAGAAAAAGACAAATTTGTAGTCATCTACCTGGATGACATTACAATTTTCTCCATATATGATAAAGAACATTGTCAGCATCTAAGAAAGGTCTACTTAAAATGCAGAAAATTTGCTCTCTCCTTAAACCCCCAAAAGTCTATATTTTCCATGCAGAAGGGAAAATTGTTGGGGAACATAATATCAGCTAAGGGGGTCAGAATTGATTCAATAAGAGTGGAAGCTATCCAAACCTTAACACTTCCTTGGTCCAAGAAGGAAGTCCAATCTTTCTTGGGCAAGATTAATTTTCTAAGAAGATTTGTTTCAAATTTTGTTGAATTGGTGAAGCATATCATAGCCATGCTCAAGAAGGGAAATGAAGTGAAATGGATTTTTGAGTCCATAAATTCTTTCAACCAAATCAAGAAGGCACTAACTAAGGCACCTGTGCTAATCAGTCCTAGTTATTCCAAGGGTTTTCTGATTTTTTCCTTCGCTTCCTTCAACACAGTGGCATTTTTTTTATTGCAGAAGAATGTTGAAGGGTCGGAGCAGCCCATTTCATTTTTCAGCAAGGCATTGAGAGATGCATAGGTAAAATATGACATCGTGGAGAAGAAGGCCTACTCTTTGGTGAAATCCCTCAAGGCTTTCAAAATCTATGTCCTTCATTCAAAATTTATTGCATTTGTTCCTTCAGCTTCTGTTAAGGACATTCTCATTTAGCCTGACATAGATGGAAGGAGGAGCAAGTGGATTTCCCAACTCCTTCAGTTCGATTTGGAAATAAATCCTACCAAACTAGTTAAAGGCCAAGGTTTAGCCAAGCTATTGGCTGAATCTAATTGAAAATATTTGGAGGTTAACTTCATCAGCACCTGCTCAGAAAATCAGCAGGTTGAGTTGTCTCATACATTCCCACAAGTCAGCACTCCATTGTCAGAGTGCACCTGGTACAAAGACATCATATTTTTTCTGCAGGAATTGTGACCTCCAAATGGTATGGGAAAAGGAAAGGAAAGAGATCTTAAGCTCAAGTAAATTAAATATTTCCTTATTGATGAGGTTTTGTATTGGAAATACCCTCTAGGAGTGATTTTGAGATGTTTAGACCCACAAGAGGCCCAAAGGATTATGTTTGATTTTCATGACAGCCTATGTGGGGGACATCACTTATGGAGGACCACATCATATAAAATTCTCAGGGCTGGGTATTTTTGGCCTACTCTATTCACCGATGTTTGTGAAAGGATCGAGGCTTGTGTTAGATGTCAAAAATTCACTAGGAAACAGCAGCTCAAGTCTTTGCCACTGAAGCCTGTGGTAGCTTCAGGACCCTTTCAACAGTGGGGTCTTGACTTCATTGGGGAAATCCATCCTTCTTCAAGTGGTCAGCAAAGGTGGATCTTGACTGCCAATGATCACTTTACCAAGTGGATAGAAGTTATCCCCACAAGGTGTGATTCTCACAAGGTAATAATTGGTTTTCTTGAAGACATCATGGCAAGATTTGGTTGTCCGAACAAAATCATCACTGATAACACTGCATCCTTCAAGGATGAACCATTAATCAATTTTTGTGAACAGTTTAGGATTTCATTGATTCACTCAACTCCTTACCACCCCCAAGGGAATGGAATGGCATATTCCTCTAACAAGAGCCCTATAAAAATCATCAAAAGACTGCTAGAAGACAATAAGAAAGCATGGGATTCAAAACTCAAATTTTCTATGTGAGCTGACAGAGTGACAACAAAGAAATCTCTTGGTGTCTCTCCCTTTCAGCTTGTGTATAGAGTTGACGCCATATTTCCTTATGATCTCGCATTTCCAGTGGTAAAAATATTCCAAGACTACCAAGGGGAGCCTGATGATATGATCAGAAGAATGCAGGAGCTGGTAGAAATGCAGCATACTAGAGAGAAGGTATTGGACAAAGCACATGAACATCAACAGAAGATCAGGTTTTTGACAGGAAAATAAGAAAAGAGGATTTCCAGCTGGGAGACCTAGTACTCAAGTGGGACACACCCAAGGTAAGCATGGTAAATTTTAAGCCCTGTGGATCAGACCCTTCAAGATCTCTGAGAAATTTCTAAATAACACTTACAGGTTGCATAATTTGGAGGGTGATGATGTTTTTGGTGTCCCTGTTAATGGGAATTTTCTGAAAGAGTTATTGGTTTGAGGCATAAGTGGTTCCTTCACATCATTGTAAATATAATTTTTCATTTTATTTTTGGTTTTAGTAGCTTGACTCCACAACCCAACAGAAAGGCACTGAAGCTGCAAAAGAGTTCTTAGAGCCTCACAGGGAGGTCTCTATTCCCCATGGAGCCTAATGTTAGCACATATTATTGCTAAGGGGGTATTTTTCCCTTAGAAAAGGGAACCTTGGTCAAAAATGCACGAAGAGGGGGATAAAAACCCACTTTTCCATTTTATCATATGTTTAGCGTCCAGGTGCGTTGTGCTAAGGGGCACGTAGATCTAGGTAGTCGATATCTGCGCGCTCAGATCTATAGCACATGATCCGTATCAGACCCCCCCTAACATTCTACCTTTAACGAGGCAGGGGGGGTTTTGAGTTGGTGTTTTCTGAGTGCAGGCCTCGCACTATCATGGCACCCCCTCGTTAACTCGGACCCCCCCTGCTCAATACCTCTTACAACCTACCCCTCCTCTGAGTAGACCGCTTACCACCTCCACTCAACACTCTCGTCTCCCACCAACACATGTCTCCCACTCATTCTCTCTCCTTTGTCTATCACATCTCCCACTTCCCCTCCACCTCTCGCTACCTCACACTTGTCCTCCACTCATCGTCCTCCCGACCTATCACCATCCTGCCTTCGCATCTCATCCTCTCACCTCTTGCAAGGTGTCTCCCACTCCATGCCACCTCCACCTGTGTTGTTGTTGTCCCCACTAAGCCTACCACCATAGCCTCCCCTCTATCTCCTAGTCACTGTATCATGCCACATCACCTCCATCCCATCACACCTCAGCGCCCGCATTCCACCGCCCCACACTATCCCAGTCACCCTCTACTATTGTGTCTTTCCACCTGGCCGTTGAGCATGTATTGTAGCATGTTGAGCCCGCACCAATCATCTCACCAATGCCTCCCCATCAGCCTCCATGTCTGCATGCCATCTTCTCGGTCATCATCTAGCAAGGCTCAGGTGGCAGATATTCACATGGTGCGGTCAGCATGTTCTTCACGTGCCAGGTTGACTCTTCCCACTCCAGTCTCGATGAAGCAGTTAATGAAAACAAGGAAGGTGGTTGAGACATTGTCTCCTTCCATAAATAGAAGGTCAAAGAGGGAAAAATCATGGAAGTAGGTTGTCAATTCAGTCTAACATAGATCGTGTCTGACAAAAGACTGCATGGGCAGTCTGACTAACATCTGCATGCACAGCCTGAAAGAGAAGTTCATCAACGCAAAGCCTTGAACGCTTGACGTGATTGATCCTAGGGCAATCGGAGTCCAATATTCTAAGTATATGTAGTCATTTTTTCCATTTAGTTAGTGTCGATGGTTGAGCCAATCTCCCGTATTGTAAAGTTTTAATGAAATTTTGTGTTCTCTGGTCATGTATTGTTATTTGAGACTTCTTGTTTAATGACAGTCATCTTTCTCCCTCTGTCTCTTTTGCCTCTAATACTAAATGGTTCAGGCATGGATGATCCATTCAAGTTTTTGTAACTGTATTGTGATGTATGTTTGATCTCATTCTGGTTATAATTTCATTTATTTTCTTAAAGCTCTAAATCAAGAGGATCTTGTTTCCTGGGTTTCTCCTCCTTAGGCTTCTGGAAGACCGGATGTCCATAGAAGACCTCTAAATTTTCTCTTCAAGTTTTTCCTCCTACTCACCCTTACTACAACTTATTGACTGAACTTAGATCAAGACCTCATCTTCTTGTGCACACCAGCCCAGTTTTTTGAGTTAAAACGATATTATCCTGAGTCTGCTTCCATTAGACCCCCCTTAAATTTATTCATTGTGACATACAAAATGATGGGTACTGGGCTTACCTCCCCTGCAATCAGGAGGTGACTTCTAGTGCTAACAAATAGAAACCATTTTTATTGTATATCTGTTATTCTATGTTAAGCATATTTTGATAATAATTTGTATTCATTTTGTTCTTCAAATATATTATGGATC
>SNQJ01S0053086.1:23473-34620 GCA_010110895.2 Picea sitchensis
CTTGATAGTTATTGCCTTATGATTAATAACAAAATTCACTTTCATACATTAGTTATCATAGAATAATTGTACACTGAAAATCTCAACTATAACAATGCAACAGAAATAACAAGATCTAGAAATATTAACCATGCACGATAGACACAAAAACATGAGTTTATCCTGGGAAACCCAAACTTGGGAGAAAACCCAACAAAATTTCTCTAGAACCTTTCTCTAGAAGAATTCAGTGCAAGATATTACCAGTACATCACCATCAATAGCCAAAATACCATACGAAGAATATCCTCCCCAAGGCTAGCATCACCAAGACCTAGCTCATCAATAATGTGACCAAGAAAAACCAAACAAGAGCTTCTCCAAGTGTGGTGCACTCTCCAAGATAACCAGTAACCCAAAAATAGTGAAACTGCCAAAACTGCAGTTGCAACTGCCTTGTGCACACTGCAAAAGGAGTTGTTTTCCTATCAAAATGAAATGAGCTAGTCTTATATTTACACTGATCAAGGCACCAGGGGCCGACTTTATTTCTGGGTCTTCAATTTTAGTATTATTTTTCCTATGGCCTTGACTTCTCTGGCCCTGACTTCTCTTCCTGGGGATTTTGTAGTGGTGTAGATGGGTCTTCTTGTACTTTCTTGTGGAGAATGATTGCCTGAAATTGGAAATCTCCAACAGATATAAGGCCACAACATTTAAAGAAATAGTTGATCTTGGGGTTGCTCACTTTGAAAGGATTTATAGGGAGGTTAAAGCCAACGTGGCTGAAATTGTCAAGATGACTACATTCTTAGCTTTCTAGATGAGCAAGCTAATAGAGGGAATCTAAGGCAAAATTGCAACAAGTTCTCCATAGTTTCCACAAGGACAAAATTGTGGGCCCTAATGAAAAATAGAGTTTTCCCTAGGGTTTTTTTGAACCACTGAAAGGGAATATCCTCAAAGTTGTTAAGGAGTCAAGAAGCATAAGGAATGCATTGAGTCAAGAAGCACACAAAAAGCATTGGGTCACTTCAACATTGTTTTCCTTGCCATAATTTCAAAGAAAAAACAATCCAAAATTCCTTCATTCCTTGATGTAATAACATCTACAAGATCATCACAAAGATCATTGCTTTAAAGGGTCAAGAGCTCTTTGCTCAAACCTATATCCCTTGAACACTCTAGCTTCTTGAATGGTAGACAAATTCATGATGTGATTGCGCCCGCTGAAGAAGCACTCCACTCAATTAAAACAAAAAAGCTCCCAACTATGGTATTGAAGTTAGATCTTACTAAGGCCCTATCATTGGGCCAATTGGTTCTATTTGAGATTATTGTCAATTCATCTTGGCTTTATTGTTCAATTAGTCAATTGAATAATGGATCACATGATCTCAAGTTTCTTCATTGTTCTCATAAATGGCTCAACTTGTAGCTTTTTCAAACCTACCAAGGGGCTTAGATAATCTATTTTAATCTAGTGTGGCTTAGTCGTGACCTTAAAAATAGATGATTATTATTATTATATTAAAATTCATGATTATATTCACATGGATAGACGCGTTGGTCTTTCTACATCAAGGTTCCTCAATACATATCCATTCTTTCCCACGCACTAATCCAAGTGCACGCAACATGGTGCCATGTGCACACAACACATAGACTATGTGCACCTTGTCTTTGTTAACAAATCGGGTGTCCTTGACTCACTACCCTAAATGTTCATTACATTTACACTTCGTACCAATCGACTCACCAACCTATATGTACAATTATAAAGGGTTCGGGTATGAGATCAAGGACACTACATCTTGTCAAACAAATCCTTCAATTCTCTCTCTCGATTACCATGTGGGTTTCAAGTGGCTTCTCATTAAGCCAATTATTGCAAAATCAATGGATGTAGATGTCTCATTGCAAAAGTGGAAAGGAGAATTAGCTTGCAATGTAATAGGTGGTTGTCCAAAGGTGGAAGGCTAGTACTAGTAAAGTTAGCTACTAGCTATTCCAATGCACTATCATTCTATAACCTATATTCCCAAATGGGTTTGGACAAAATCAAGAAGAAAAGCTTTACTTGCTCTGGAAATATAGAGGGAAAGAGGGTACCCATCAATTAAATGCCAAGCCATTACTAAGCCAAAGGCACTAAAAGGATGGGGCCTTAAAAACACTTTCTTATTCTAGAAGGCTAGGCGAAGAGTATTAGTGTTTTATCAAATAGGTTGGGCTTTGCACTCAAACTATAATAAAAAAAACACTAAAAAAAACACATAGATCATCATTTTGTTGAGCAACGAATTACAAGCCAAGACAAGGCCACTCATAATGTTTCTATCGTCTAGAAAGCCATGGTTATTACCTTCCTTTTGAATAGAAATTAGTTAGCATGGAGGATAGGTAATAGAAAGACAATTATGATTGGTGTAGATCCTTGGGTGGGAAGTGAAAATGACCACAAGTTTCCAATGCACTAGCATTCTCTAACCTATATTCCCAAATGGGATTGGACAAAATCAAGAAGAGAAGCTTTACTTTGGTCTGGAAATAGAGAGAGAAAGAGGGTTACCTATCAGAGAAATGCCAAGTCATTACTAAGACAAAGGCACTAGAAGGATGGGGCCTTGAAAACACTTTCTTATTCAAGAAGGCTAGACACCAAGAGTATTAGTGTTTTGTCAAATACATTGGGCTTTGCACTCAAACTATAATAAAAAAAATACATCGATCCTCATTTTATTGAGCATCGGATTACGAGCCAAGACAAGGCCACTCATAATGTTTTTGTCCTCTAGAAAACCATGGTTATTACGTTATGAATAGAAATTGGCTAGCATAGATGCTAGGTAATAGAGAGACAATTATGATTGGTGCAGATCATTGGGTGGGTAGTGAAAATGACCATAAGTTGTCTAGAAATCTAATTATCTCTCTTCATGGGCTTGGCATCTTTAATCTGGTACATGCAACGTTTCTAAAAGCCTCTACAATTTGGAGTAGCGAGTGGAGACAAGCAAACCTTTTAGGCTCAAATGGGAATAAGAATGATCAATGGGAAGCTTACACAACTAGACATGAGATGTGTCATGTTTATATCAAAAAGAGCGATGAACTTGTCTAGTTCAAGAATCCTCTCTTGGGACATTATACTCTAAGATGACATAAAACCACATATATTTCTAACAATATAGAGAGAATCTACAATGGTGATGGAATCCACTTTAGAAGATCAAAACACCTCTAAAATCAAGGATCTTGAAAGGATATCCTTGTAATTAAGCATTTAACAAGTGCCATAGACGCCCAATTTGGATTTCCTTTAATGTAATTAAGCATTTACCAAGTGACATAGACGCCCAATTTTTGGATCTCCTTGTAATTAAGCATTTAACAAGTGCCATAGACGCCCAATTTGGATTTCGTTTAATGTAATTAAGCATTTACCAAGTGACATAGACGCCCAATTTGGATTTCCTTTAATGTAATTAAGCATTTACCAAGTGACATAGACGCCCAATTTGGATTTCCTTTAATGTAATTAAGCATTTAACAAGTGACCTTGACACCCAATTTTGGATCTCCATGGATAAGCTCAAGACTAAATTTCAATTTGGATCTCTTAATGTAATTAAGCATTTAATTAAACATTTAAAAAGTGACATGGAGACCCAATTTTGGATCATCTCCTTGGATAAAGCTCAAGACTAATTTCAATTTAGATCTCTTCATGTAATTAAACATTTAACAAGGGACATGACACCCAATTTTGGATCTCCTTGGATTCAATTTGGATCTATTTCAATGAGGTGCACTATTTACATAATATAAAGTTCAATAAATAATCTTAATCAATTGATCATTTCACTGATTTTGTGTTATGAATCAAGGCACTATCCTACACATGTTATCATGGAGACCCAATTTTGGATCATCTCCTTGGATAAAGCTCAAGACTAATTTCAATTTAGATCTCTTAATGTAATTAAACATTTAACAAGGGACATGACACCCAATTTTGGATCTCCTTGGATTCAATTTGGATCTATTTCAATGAGGTGCACTATTTACATAATATAAAGTTCAATAAATAATCTTAATCAATTGATCATTTCACTGATTTTGTGTTATGAATCAAGGCACTATCCTACACATGTTATCATGAAGCTACGTAGCTTCATGATAAGACTGACTTAAAAGTTTGCCAAGCATATGTGTCATTAATTGAGAGCCCACAACGCACGGTGCGTCAATTCAGCAGTAGAGAACTTACTTTATTGAAAGTCTGATCCTCAACGCAGAGATGCCTTACGTAGCTCGACCTGTAAGGCTGCCTTGAAAGTTTGCCAGGCACATATATAAAGAGTTATTTCTGGACAAACCGAGAGTAGTCTTTCATGATATTCTCCTCGACAGGTGAATTTTAAAAGCTTGCAGAGTAACAGATTTGACATTCTTCCAGCTCCCATCTTAGCTGCTAAGTCTCTTCCTCTACTATTCATGTATCTGTTTCCAACCGCGTCAGTGTGCTGCATCCTCACTCTTAGCTGCCTTTCGTAGCTAAACCTGTAAGGCTACCTTGAGGGCTTGCCAGGATCATATATACAGAGTTATTTCTGAGCAAACCGAGATTGCTAGTCTTTCATGATATTCTTCCTCGACAGCTGAATTTTAAAAGCTTGCAGAGAAACAGTTTTAATATTTCTTCCAGCTGGCATCTTTGCTGAAGTCTCTTCCTCTACTATTCATGTATCTGTTTCCAACCGCGTCAGTGTGCTGCATCCTCACTCTTAGCTGCCTTTCGTAGCTAAACCTGTAAGGCTACCTTGAGGGGGCTACCTTGAGGGCTTACCAGGATCATATATACAGAGTTATTTCTGAGAAAACCGAGATTGCTAGTCTTTCTAGATATTCTCCTCGACAGCTGAATTTTAAAAGCTTGCAGAGCAACAGTTTTGATATTTCTTCCAGCTCGCATCTTTGCTGAAGTCTCTTCCTCTACTATTCATGTATCTGTTTCCAATACCGTCAGTGTTCGGCCACCAATGTACGTTAAATCTGGTGATAAGACTGAGCGTGCATACACCTAAATCATCCAACAATTCAGAGTACACACTTCAAAATAAAAATACCCAAACAGAAATGACTACAAAAGTCAAAAGTTTTCATGCTAAACCAACCCATTAAATGACACTATTACCAACAGCACAAAGATGGATTTGAAGGCTCAGATCTTCCTATCAAAAGTCGATCAGCAAAGTGGAAAAACCACGTTTTATGCTTGTCTTTGAAATTACATCACCGCCCACATCCAAAATCAACCTACGCAGAAGATATATAAACATGTCCCTACCTTGTAGGTGTTCCTACCTCGTTAGATGAAATGAAATAAGGATAGAAGTGGTGCAAATTCACATGAAGAGGATAAAGAAAATACGAGTATGTACATAATAGAAAATAAACAACACAGACAATAGAGAACATGTGAGCACAATGAAAATCCTATATAGATCGTGAGAATACAATGGAGAAAGTAGGGCCTTAATCCTACTCATAAAAAAAAAAAAATATAAAAAATGGCCTCAAATCGTCCTAGTCAAGGCAATCAACAGAGTAGGCATTCCTACTCAGACATTTCCTTTGTTTCTCATCATCGGCCAATTCATAACAAGCAAGTAAACAGGGCTTAACCATATATTATGACTGATGACAAGGCTATAATTATAAATGATTGACATAACCAATGAACACATAGAAACATAAAACAAGTAAACAGCAAAGGGGGCTTCAAACACAAGAAAACAGCATAGAATGTGAGACCATTATGAAAATGTTATATTTAAACCTTGATTTTCACCAACTCGGAAATAAAAAAGAAAATAATCCTAGTCAAGGCAATCAACAGAATAAGCACTGAGCTTCACCAATTCGGAAATAAAAAATAAGAAAGGGCCTCAATTCGTCCTAGTCAAGGCAAGCAACAGTGCAAGCATTCCTACTCAGGAATGTACTTTCTTTCTCGTCATCGAAAAAATCATCAAAGGCAAGTAAACAGTATAGGATTAACCATATATCATGATTGATGGCAAGGCTAAAGAAAAAAGACATAAAACAAGTAAACAGTAGTGGTGAAAGGCCAAAAAAACATTGACAATATACTGCATTGTCTAACTGTTCTACAAAATGGTTTTTTTTGCAGAATCTGACAACATAAATCTACACAAAATTGCTATGTTTTGTTTAAAATTCATTTCTGAATAGAGAACCCTGAGACACTCAGATAATACAAAAGTAATCAATCAAATCTGTATATCTAACAAGACTCATTTCGTAAAACATTTAAACTATGACCATAAAACACTAGCATAACAGTCGTTGTGAAATTCACAGTCCACCGTCAAATTCAGGCAGGGCGACAAAGGCAACTTAAACAGAAAATAAATAAGAATTTGAAGCCAACTTAAACAGAAAATAAATAAGAATTTAAAGCCAACTTAAACAGAAAATAAATAAGAATTTGAAGCCATATGGCATGCAATGAAAATACCAAACACAGACAAGTAAGCATTACGCTCGGCCTTAACGGGCAATTATGCAGCATAAACTTGCTGCAATATATACCTTTATTTACTGGGCAGTCCACTGGAAGGCAACTATTTAAAACTATAGCACAAACTTGTTTGATACAAAGATATTGAGTCAGAAGTAACCTGTCAACATTGTTATTCAGACAGGGATAACTGTTTTGCAACTTTTTTCCTCATCCTCAAAAGCATCTTTAGATAAAATAAAAATGAAAACGAAACCATGTACAAACAATATAAAAATGAAACTGAAACGTAGTGCTCAGAGCTTTGTATAGGTTGATAGGACACTCAACTTGCATATAAAGCTAGACACCTTATATTTAAAACCTCAACACCAATTAACAAGTGGCCAGGAGGATCCCCGGATTATTTCCAAGGATAAAACCTCAACCAGTTATATAGTAACAACTTGCTGCTGTCCATGTGATGAGAATAATCTCAATCGGTCATTGATACTCTGACTTGCACTAGGTACAAGGAGTTAATTCCATAAGGAAATTAATTCCACAAGGAAAAATCCCCAACCTGTTATATAGTAACAACTTGCTGCGGTCCATCTGATAAGAATAATCTACAAGAGGCGGTCCATATAAAAAAAATAATCTACAATTATAGAATTTGAATCTAAACCCTGACAGAGATTATATAGTGGCAACTGCAATATCTGCCTCTCAAATCATACTTGCATACAAATCTCTAATTCCATTCAAAATTCTTCATTTCACCAACAGAAGTGAGATGATTACAGCCAGCGTCGGGAAAATCTCCCACATTTTTCTATAAAAAAACCCTTACATTCGATACTTCAAAATCCAAAATTAGAATATACATAAAACTATCTAATCAACCCCTACTGCGTTCATAAGGAATCTTAATCTTAACAAACATTTAGCTTGTCATCGAAGAAATTAATATAGAGAAAATAACAGTTTCCTGCTGGAGTTCCCCATCCTTAAACTCCTTGGAAAGAGTTCTTTCGAAAATCTGTGTAACATCTGTCCGTGTATAAACTACTAAAATAAGGAAAACAAAAACCTAGCAATTCATTTATGCCTTCTCACCATTAGCGACTTTCCATTTTCATGATATAAGACGCAATCCACCTCGAAGAAAATAATTTAGTGATAAGAACAGTTTGCTGGAGTTCCCTATCCTTAAGGCCCCGCTCAGAAAGAAATCTTTCTAAAATCTGTGCAACAATGTGTGCATGTATAAAACTAATGAAATGAAAAAGACAAACCGAGCTCTATTTTACAACTACCAGTATGAAAAAACTACTGTAAACTACCATAGATGCATCTAAACGTTGAATATATTAAGACCTCGAAAGGGTTAAAGCAGCGAAGGTGCAAACCTCAATGTTTATTAAATAGCACATGATGGTGGAAAAATGTCAAGGTTTGTACCTCTAGCAACCCACTTGTATTTTGAGCAGTCTCGGTACTTAATAGGTCAAGGGTTAAAATCAATATATGACCAGACTAAAACCATCAAATAACTATCAAAGGGGCTTCAGGTCGTCTTAGTCAGAATAATCGACAGAGCAGGAAATCCTGATATATTGTAAGTTTAAAACCATCAAATAATTATCAAAGGGGCCACAGATCGTCCTATTTAGGATGATCAACACAACAGAAAATCCTGCTCAGATGTATGCATGCAATCGGTTTGGAATCACTGTATATCAACCCGGAGCTAGGAAAAAATACGAAGTCAAGATGATCAACAAAGCAGGAAACCTTCACATGTGTACTAAAACAAAACTTCTAAAAGGCCTCAGATCGTCCTAGTCAAGATTATCAGCAAAGCAGGAATTCCTGCTCAGACATATGCTTGTCATTGGTTTTACATCACCGGCCAACTAACATGAACCATTCACGGTATAAATGTACTAAAACAAGAGGTCGTAAAGACCTTTAGAAACAAATTTATAAAAACCTGAATTTCAACTGATTTCAATCCCATGCTCTGTAAAATATATTTCACGTGCATACCGGAAAAACTTAAGGACGTCATGTACTCGAGCCTTGCAAACAAACCAGAAACCACACAAAAAAGGTTCTAGAAAACAAGAAAAATGAACCAGAAACCCCAAAACAACGATCTAGCTAGAAAAGAAAACAAAACAAAAAAGTAAAAATAGAAAAACAAGAGAGATGAAAACCACAAACCTGTTTGCTGCTAAGATTGAGTCAGAGATAACCTGTCAACATTGTTATTCAGACAGGGATAACTGTTTCATAGATTTTCATCATCCTCGTAAACAACTTAGACGGAAAATAAAAAACAATTTCGAAACGCTATGCCATACAACAGAAACACCAGAATGTAGAGAGCAGCGAGATGATCAGGGCTTTGTAAAGGTAGAGAGCCGGATACCATATATAAGCTATTGCATGGATGCTTGAAGCCTCAGTCTAAAACCCTAACTGACCCTTCCTTTTAGAACCCTAACGCCGTTATCGAAATAATTATTCGATATCTGGCATTAAAAGCCTGCTTGCTTTGGAGGACGGTCCCATGGAAGGGAGCTAGTTATGGTCCTTTACGTCCTAGAGCGCTTAGACCCTATTAATGCGGAACAAATCCCAACATATAACTCGTGACTAGTGATCAAATCAAAGCCTTGAGTAGCGAAGGCTTATAACTAACTCCATCAACTAATAGAGATGTGATTGTAATTTGCAACATTACAAGGTAAAAATTTGGACGTGCTTGCTACAGCATTTGTCTCTTTCTTTTAACTGGAAGGGCGACTCCGTCTCCGAGTGTTTTGCTGCATGGCAAAAAATCAATTCGGCTCCTATTTCTTTCGCTGCACTTGTTTGCTGGTGGATATGGATAGAGAGGAATCAGGTTATTTTTGAGGGGCGGCCTCCATCCTGCCAAACGGTTCTTCACAGAATTCGTTCCAATTTCAAGTGGCAGCCGACCTCCTTAAAGTTGCTTCAAATAAAAGTTATTGATTTTCATCTAACGGATGGCTCAACACTTGTTTGTTATGATGGTGTTGCTCTTTCCAGCGGCCTCTGTTGTGGGGTAGGAGGCACTTTCAAAGCTCACCAGTGAAGGACGACAAACTAGTTTCTAAATTGTGGAGCGGGTACTAACAACAAAGCTAAGCTCTTGGGCTTATGGGTTTCTCTTTCCCTTGCAAATTTTTGGTCTTTAGACCACATTCTTGTTTTGGGTGACTCGAAACTTATTATAGATTGGATAAATCAAAATAGCAAGCTCCATTCAGTCCACTTAGAAGGATGGAAACAAGAAACGTGGATGTTATCAAACAATTTCTCCGACATCCAGTTCCGCCATATTCACAGGATTCACAATACGGCTGCGGATGCACTTTCTAAGAGGGCTCTTAGTGGCGTAGTTGGTAGGCTCTCGGTCTATCATTGCGTTAAAGGATTAGAGAGCCAAATTTCCTCTTATAATCTCTTCGAAGAATATTGACTCACTTTTAGTTTTTGTTGTTCATTACAGCGTGATTCCATCGCGTTCCCCCGGTTGGGAGTGCATGGATTACTCTCCTCTCAGTTTTAAAGCCCACAGTTATTTCCTCCCCCATTGGAAGGGGCGAACCATTTGAAGAGGGTGACTTCTTTTACAGAGTGTCTCGCTACTTTGGGACAGGTTTATTTGTAGTGGTCTGTACTTTTAATGTCTGGTCAGCAGCATTCTCTCCAGCCGTGGCTTTATTTTGTGTAAAAGAATTTATACCCATTATAAATTTGAGGGAATTTCTTCATGGAAAAAAAAAAGGTAAAAATGGCTTACGAGATATAACACGTAACAGCAAAATATTTAAATGTTAATAGATGATGCCAATATGCGATGCTTAAATTGAGAAAGTTTTTTGTGCCTCACAATTGTTATGTGTTATGTATTATTCACAACACACATAATTAGTGGAGAGGAGGAGGAGGAGCATTAAGGTGTAACAAAATTCAACGTAGAGATATGTCATTGGTTCGCAATGTTAGAAGATAATTCTATCACATCAAGATATGTTATTGATTCACAATGTTAGAAGATAATTCTATCACATCAACTAAGGATTTGCACCTAAAAGTTAATGTTCAAATTGATAAAGTTTCTTGCAATGTTAGTAGATGAAGTTTTTAATAATGTTAGTAGATGATGTTATCACACCAACCCAGAGACTTGTGCCCAATAGCAAACTCTCAAATTTGTTGAGATTTGGGTACCTTGGAAAGTGGTCCATTTGTGGTTGTGGGTTTCTAACCACAAGAGGGACATCCAAGTGAGGCTCATTCTATCTTTTGTTCACTTGGAGAGGAAGAGTAGAACAACGGAGATGGCAATGGAAGCAATGGATGAGGGTTTCAAGGGCGCCTCCTTTCATGGAGGGCTCTAGGAGGCTTTGGCTTCCATTATTTTATGGTGTTGACGCTTGCTTGGAGGAGGGTGCATTTATAGCACGAAGGACTTGCACTTGATAGATTGCTTTGAGGAGTCTTTTGTTGGAGAGGTAGCACACAAGGTAAGACTTGTGTGTAAGGGTTTCTTCTACAAAGCTTCAAGCAGCAAGGGTGCAAGCTTTCATTGGGATTGAGC
>SNQJ01S0053086.1:65979-80104 GCA_010110895.2 Picea sitchensis
TTCTAGGGCTTCTGCATCTATCTGTCCTTCAAATACAAGAATATCAAAATTAACTTGTACCTTGAAAGGTGAGGTGCTTCCAAAGTGGCTTCTTGATGAAGATGCGCCCATTGCTATCGACAGGCATTGAAGGATGTGGGAAAAATTCTCCATCATTTCGTCCCTCTGTCGCGTGAGAGCTTGCTCAAGCAACAGACTGATAGGATCGTTTGCTCTGTCGTTCTTCTTTTCTTCCGCCATTGAGGGTTTCTTGGGTGTGCGGGAGCGATTGTCTTCAAGAGAGACAAGCTCGAGACCCAACTTGCTATACTCAGACCTCGTCGGGGACATGCACTGAAAAAAATGATCAAGAACAACTTGCTCTGATACCACCGATCCAAATTATTTTTGGCACGAAATGAGAGCGAGATATAATAAAAAAATGCACAGAGATATCGCATATATCCAATAATATAACATAAATATATCATAGATGCAACCATAAACACAGAGATGTAGTAATACACAATTTCTATTAATGAAAGAAATGTACAGAGACTGTAAAAATACAGAGTGAAAGACTAGGTAGAATGGTGGCAACTTATCTCTAAGAAGAGATGTGACGGCTACTCACATTCACAAGAAGATGATTACAATGAGGATCTGAAGGCCTTTTTACAATAAACCAGAATTCCAAAAACCCTCAACATCCAAAAACCTAACCCTAGGAGATGAAGCGCCAAAAGTCATGTGGGCCCCGTTTGGGTAAGTTGGTGCATCAACTTCCCGGGGTCGTAACTTTTGCATACGACTCCATTTTAGGCGTATGATAGCCTGTTGGAAAGGTATCATCGAGGAGATTCATTTTGGGGCCTCAATCATGCTTACGTCTATCATTGAGTTGGTCTATACTGAATAACCTTCATTTAGGCCCTCAAAATGGCCTCGGAAGTTAAAACATACTAAAAATAGTAAATTCCCAAAATTGCCAGAAAACTGTTTTGCGCCAGTTGGAAAAGGTGGGTGGCCACCAATATCCACCTGGATCATAGTTATAGGGAGTCCCAAGAGAATATTGTTGGATGTCCCATTTTTCTATTCTTTTTGCTGAGCTATTTATAGTTGATTAATACCAGTTATAATGATATTTCTTTTGAATCTTATACGTCAACTATGAGTCTAATTTGTGTTGTTTGTTTTTACACGTTAGTACAAATGGGCAATTCTGTGGTGTCGTAGAGATGATAGGGGGGTCTGTAGACTTCAATTGGAGTGTATCGATAGCAAGATAAGTGTAGTGGTTGATTCATAGTGAAATTGAATATTGTAAAGGATGTTCCTAACAATCAACTATGCCACAAACAAAACTGAGTAAAAATATAAGCAATGATTCTTAGTGAAGTAAGAATAGTATAGTTTTGAATCTAGTGAACAATGTATTACCTTAATTGTGCCTAGCCCTCTCCTTCAACTATTTGTTTGAGCTCCTATTTACATAGAATTTGAAAAAAGTTTATCAACTATTTAAAAAAAAGAAGAAGTTTATCAATTATTTACGAAAAAAAGAAAGGAAAAAAAGATAATTTACTCACTAGGTTTTTTTAGGACAATGCATGACAGTAGCATCGCCTTCCCTTGTTGGTCAGGTGCGAGTCTATCCTTCTTGTTTCTATTGCAGGTTTAGGTTACAAAGAAATCATTTTCAATGGACCAACTTTGGAAATTAGTTTGAAAAAGTAGCCTCAGGAAACTTGCTGGCAAGCAACATGCAAGTGACCAAGTAGAAGTGAAGGGAAGTTGGCAACACACCAAATTCCACTATGAGACACCAAAGCCACCGCCTCTGGACATTGCAATGGGTTATGGATTATGCGTTATGCATCTGGAAAAATTAAACATTTAATGTTTGGAATTAATGTTAACTTGAAACTTATCATTAATCCACCTTGCGATGTATCTACTATAAATAAGTATCCTACATATTATGTTTCCTAAGTTTGAAGCCTCTTGCCTCGATATGAGGCCAAATAAGACAAACTTAAAACCTCCGATAAAAAAATGAAATGGAAGTGCAAAAAATTAGGAATTTGTCAAAACTTTAGGTTAAAGTCATTGGTTTGCATGCAAGATTAATAGAAAGGAAGGGAACAGATTACTATAGTCCCTAAAACAAAAAGGCACAAAATATAAAGTAAGGAAAAACCTTGTTCTTGGCATGCAGACCAATTGATAGATCGAACCTATATCTCCAAACATCAATCGATATGGATTTGGATACATATATGGGAATAGTTGCATATGCATACATATATACACCTCGATCCCCCCATTTAGTATAGATGGAGAAAGTTTTCTCCTCTTTTTTGTTCATATTTCCCTCCGGTGAGAATGTTGATACTCTATACGAATCCATAAAAGACACATAGGAGGAGTTGACCGATGGAAATTGATAGAATCTATTCTCAATTGGAACCGAAGAAAATCTAATTGTTTTATGAATCGTTCTAAAATCTACTTCCTTTGATTTTAGTTTAGCGCACAATCATCCATACAAATCATATATATAGCCAAATTGTTTTGAAATCCACCCCTTCTATAATTTAGACTTTGTCTTCATAGGCAATGATGGAATTTGATGGGAAAATTACTCATCACAGGGTGAGTTGTCTGTCTAATATGGTTACAAATTCATAATGATTATCAACATTTTTCGTTGAGACTATGAAAACGGGTAGGGATTTGTCTAAATTCCTACCACTTTCACAGGTCATATACTTGTGCATTTCTCATGACATGACATGAAGTTGATAGTATTTACCATGAAAAGAAAATATTAAGCAATCTTGGTGCCAAACGGGTATGGTTGCATGCATTGTTTAACAAACATGTCAATTGAATGTGAGTAATACAAGATGATCCATAGTATTGATAAATGATAGATAATGCCACAATATGAAGAAAGCATTTGGATATGATAGATATCTATGAATTTTGTAGACTAAAATGCCTTATCTTAGGGCTTATGGCATGGAAAGGTATGGATTTCCCATGCTCTATACCCTTGCATTATTTTTACGTTTTTCATGTTTACAACATCATGGGATTCTTATTGATAAAATCAATTTTCAATGTTAAAAACTGTGCTTGTACCCATCACCTATAATGTAATTGCTAGTTGTTACAATTATATAACTTATTCTTTTCGTTGCCTTGAAAACTAAAGGCCAGTGGACAATACATCTTATTAACCATCCATTTGCATTTTGTGAGAGCTTGTAATATCATTAAGTGGCATCATAATGTGGTAATTCTTTGGAAAGCATTACAAGACATATACACTAAAAGAATTATGTTCAAAGATATTGAAATAATTTTGAGTATTTCATTCAAGTGCGGATGAAAAGATCATATGTAATGTATTATAGTGTACACTAAATACTATTCACTATTTACCATGATGCTTAGGTAAATACTAAGCACTATTTCTGTTAAGAACCAAATATCAAGATAGCATAGAAAGAAGTCAGAGTAAGTACTCAACGCCTTGAAAAAGAGAGAATTTCAGATAATAAGCCTGTTCGAGGGGGCACCTCCTTATACACCACACAAATTTCCAAATACAAGATGATTCCAAATGAAAAGGTCTCCTTGGTATATATAGGAGACTAGGAGGTACAATTACAACTAATGGACCCAAGCCAACATAAATAAAATAATGTTACTAATGTAATATGCCCCAATTAAGGGGTAATGTGCCACTATTTAGGGCTTAACATGCCCCTCTCCTTCAGACAAGTGTTGTCCGCAACGCTTGAGTAATTCTGGATGCTTAATATTAAAGCTTAAAATGCCCCTCCCCTTGAAACAAGAGTTTCCCTCAACACTTGATTAGAAACACTTGATTAACTATGGATGCTTATGTATAAAAGATCCATCTTCCCAAGTAGAATTTTTAGCAGGTAGTTTCCTCCACCTAATGAAATACTCTAAAATGGATATATTCCTCAACTATCAAATTCTTGTGTCGCTGATATTTTAGTATCCAATGATTTTTTTCCTTCCTTGTTAAGTTCTGGTAATATAGTTTGATCTGGGATCTTATCACTTATAACCTTCTTTAAACATGGAAACATGGAAAAACTAGGTGTACTTGTGAAGAAGCAGGCAACTCCAACTGTATGCCATAGTACCAATCTTTGCCACACCTTATAAGGTCCATAGCATGGTAGATAATTTATTATCCTTCTTGGACGGCTTTAAGGACATCCGCTTTGTATGGTTGGGTCTCCAAAAGCACTCAATCCTACTTCCAAAACTTCTTTCTACTCTAATGATGTTGATATGTCATTGTTCTAGCGCGAACTGTCTATGGTCACTATTCTTTTAAGATTTGAGAACTTGTTGTTGATGTTCGAAGGTGATCTTACACTGCTGAACCTTATATTTTTCTTTTAGAGAAGAAGATAGAAGGAGGGTGGTATCCATAGAGTGCCATAAATGGTGTCATTTTTGTTGTAGTATGAAAGGAAGTGTTATACCACCATTCTCGGCCAAGGGTAACCATTTGAACCATTGTGTTTGTTTATCTAGGAAAAAGCAATGAAGGTAGCCTTCAAAACATTTCCAGAAACCAGTAATTATTGTTGAAATAATGTAATCAAGAGCATTCTTATTATTATTAGGTTAAATCCCCACTATGGATTAATCATATCATTATTATTATTATTATTATTTGTTGGTTGAATTAATCCCCATTGTGGGTTAATCTGGGTGTTGGCACTCAGAGAAGGGACCAAACTCTTTTATGATTACATCTGGGACAATTACAAAGGGAAAATAAAGAAGTCGTCCCAACAGCTATTTTATGGAAGACTCATATTTAATTAAAGGTGGGTTTACCACCCATAGTGAGAGGTCGGCACTGCCAGCCAGGACCTCACACGCGCTTTGCATAAATAAGAGGCCAGTGCCCACTTCAAACATACACCGCTTTGCTCATATTATCTCATGAGGCAAGCTGCAATTACCGCTTGGAGAGAGTGGGAGAAGAAAGAGGGCACATCTCTTGGGAGGACTGAGGCGTATTGGTTTGAGTTATCTTTGGAACATTGTATAAGCTATTAATGATATGAAGTTTTTTTTGGGTTTTTTCCCCTAGAGGGTTTCCTTCTGTATAAATGCCTATTCTCAGAAAATGTATCGTTGATCTTGTTCTTATTATGCTCTTATCTATTGGAAATGCAAAGGAACTATAATTATGGCATAAACATTAACATGGTATCAGAGCCAACTCCGGCGGAAGCACACTTGTAAGAGGAAAAAATCACCGCTACTCGTAATTTCCAAAAATTAGGGTTTTTGAAAAAGTGAGTATTTTCAGATCCCTAACATCCTAGAAATGCTTCCCCAAGGATCATTTTGGCACTTGTGAACGACTTTTCGGGTATTAGATTCCTGGAAAGTGAAACCCTAGTTTCACAAAAGTACTAGAAAACCAGAGCATCATAAGTACCAGAGTACCATAAGTATCGGAAGCACTAGTCCATAAATCTGTTTGTCAAGTTTGAGGGGGTAAAGTTGGATTTTCAAAATTCAATTTACTAACTCACCACTAAACGTGATCTATCCCCCTCTCGATTAGATTTTCAAAATTCAAGTTTGAAAATTAGGTTTCATAAAACCCTAAGTTGCAGCTTGCATGCAGGCCTGTGAACTAACCCAGCTTTGGCATCAATTGCGCTTGCACCAGAGAAACCAAAATCACCATTGAAGTTTTGGTAATGATTATCGCTACTACCAGATGGAGCCACTACCCGAAGTTATCCGAGGTAATACCACATATGGTTAATGGTTAAACCCTGTGATATTTGCGGTAGAGAAGGACTTTTCTTTCCATAGATCCGGCGATTCCAAGATCCAACACATCTCGTGAGGAATTATGCAAACTCGTGATTAGTTCTTAATATAATTAGCTTGAGCAGGAAATTATTCGATCGTTGTATGTTGAAGCTATGATCAAACTATTAGAAGGATTAAAAGTTGATATTTAGGAAGCTTTATCCTCTAACCTAACCTTTTGTCAAGATATCATATTGTCTTAAAGCAATGACAAAGTTGAAGAAAAAGCATCACACTTGAGTGAAGGAGACCTAGAAGCAAAGAAAGCACTCACTCTTGAGAACAGCACCTGCAAAGCCTGATTAATCAAGATTCAGCAAGTACACATAACAAGCTACCGAGTTAAATTGAGATAACAATCACGAAAGTATTATACTGGATAACATGTGAGAATAATTTGTCTAACACCTCCTCTAGGAAGAAACTCGTGTGTTATTTTAGATTACATGGAATAATACTTGGTCACAACACTAAGAGAGTAAGACCCCATTTCGCATTGTATTCCTTACCTTTTAATCTTTGCTAAATTATAAACAATAGCTCTAAAGGAGCTACTAAGATGATTGTTCATTCTATTGCTTTATATTATCACAGGGATATTACTCTTGCTTGTTATTTTGTTGGATCTTTATTCTGTACCACATGAGGAAGCTATAGCTGCTGCATACAAAGCAAAGAAGAAATTACAAAGGAAGAAATCATCAGTGGAAAGAAGAAGGTGAGTCACTCAAAAGCTGCCATGAACCTGCTTATTGAAGAACTTGCGAACTGCAAGACGAAGCTCACATCAACTACAGCGTTTTACCAGACATGCAAAGTCGGCCATGTGCTTACAGGAACTCCAAAAAGGTGACTGCGAAGAAGAAAGGAGGATGTGCTCAAGGGAAGAACGTCAATAACCTGTTTCTGAAGAGGGACAGTAAGGCATAATGAGTCCTAGAACTCATTCATTCAGATGTATGTACCCAATGCCATCATCCTCAATAATGGGTATGTATACTATGTAGACGGCCCTATTAATGATTACTAGAAAGACTCTGATATATTTGAAGTATTCAAGATCAAGGAATTCAAAGCTCTGATAGAGAATCTCTCTTCGTAGGTGGAAGATTAAGATATCGTGTCAGATAATGAGGAAAATATATAATTTAAAATATACAAAACGGTGTAATTTGAACGGAAGAACAAAACCATGATAGAAGCCGTGAAGATCAAGATCTTCTATGTGCTGGGTGGCGTAATAGCCTAATGATAGTCACAAGAGTGTGCGTAATCCCATTTCCCATAGTGCACTTAGCTCTACATAATTTAAGAGATAAATTACTAGAAAGTAGGGCTAAAGGTGTAAGTCATCTCAAAACATTTGGTTGTCCCAAAGGTTTCATTCAGATACCAAAGAGCAGAACAAGCCGAACTCTTCAGAAAGATGTATTTGTGGGTCTCCAAGGCTTCCTGCACTAGCGTACACCATCAAATATAATAATAATAATAATAATAATACAATAATATATTATTACTGAGATCAAAGGTGACGTGACCATTGACAGAACAGCTACCACCTTCTAAGAAATCAAGAATATACCTTGAAGCATATGAAGAGTGAACCCAGAAATCCCGTGATTGAATCAACGAGGGAGTATTCCCTGTGAGTCAGCAGTATCCAAAGAGTAAAGCCCGAATTCCTCTGATAAGGAACTTCAGGAAGACCATGGATATAGTAGAAGTTCAAGAACCTCCTCTAAATGATCTTTCTCCCATAAAGAAATCTTGTTTCAAAAAGAGAGCTATTCAATATGGAGAAGTATGGTGTTCCAGAGGGAACCACAAGACAGGTGAAGAGACCATATCCATTCTCTATTTACACGGCTTTGATGTGAAATCACTTGATGAAGAACCTACATGCTTTAAAAGAGGCCATCCGTATTAGCTGAGGGCAGATGCTGACGCAGGAATACTAACTATAGAAGAATGATGTATGGGAAAAGAAGTCTCTATAAATTCAAAAAGCAGGGATGTGGTATCACCAAATGAAGGTCTTTCAAAATAAAACATGCTGCTGGAGGAAGTATTGAGAAATATAAAGCAAGATTTGTCAATGTATTTTCCCGCATGAAGCATTGACTATGAAGAGACATTCATTCCCATGGCTTTAGAGATGACATCGGATCGTAAATTCATTATAGCTCGAAGCTGCCAGTGATGAAATGGAAGTTTCTAATTAGATGGATGTGAAGACAAATCGAATGGCATTATCTTCCAAGAGTGAAGGGCAGAGCGTCCCCAAGGATTTGAGGTTGAAGAGAGAAGCCCCATAACCGGCCAGATTGAAGAAAGCCCATAATGGATTCGGAGAAGCACCTCCCGAGCTGGCGGCCGTATAGACAGTTTATTGAAGAGCTTAGGCATTACCAAGAGCGTGCTTACTCCAAACATTCACTTCAAGATTATGGATAATGAACCAAGAATATTACTAATCGTGATGCGTGGATGATTTATTTTTGACCGGAGAAGAAAATCTCATCACGAATGTAAACAGAGACTTGCTCCAGAATTTGAAATGGACATCTGGCCTTGTCGCATCATTTAGGCCCGAGTGGCGTATAAGAGTCCGAAAGAACTTCCTTCCTTAACCAGGGGAAGTACGGTCGAAATCTTAAAGAGATCTGACATGCTAGAATGTGTCCGAATACTTCCATGGAAGCAAAGCCGGCTTCATTTATTACTTCACGAGATTTGATAGATGACCGCATAAGACATTTATTGGATCGATGATGTACCCGACGAACACCGGCAATCGCATCTATTTTACAGAACACCTTGAGTCAGCCGTAGAGCCCGACGGTTCATCTAGGTGGTCAAGAAAACATGCGTGATGAGGTACCTTTTAAAGGTACAAAGTGGATTATAATTCCAAAATATGATGAGATCGCGAATTCATTACTGAGGATAGATCCACGTAGATTGCAGCTTTACTATTTACTGAAAAAACAGAATTTCTCTGACAGTCGTCACTGGGATCACCTATGATCCGCAGAGGAAGCAATCCAGATGTTTCTACCATTACAACGGAAGTAGAGCACATTACGCGATGTTCATTAGCCGCTAAGCCATGGCTCGGAAAGCCACAATATGCCCATTTGATCGGAGATGATGAAACCACCATCTCCATGTGACACCAAATATACAGCCTGACGAATCCCGTGCGGTTCAATATAGGTCAGCTATCATGATTATCCACTACTATCATCCACTATATGGCGTCGCGAGATGGTTTCTGAAGCCCGTGATACCAGCATAGATGAACAGGCTGGCCGCATATTGTTGATCTGCTCTCTATCCGTAAAGCTCTGATCACTTCAAGATTAAGATTGGTCCTAAAGGACCGGCCCCTCTAAAGGGGAGTAGATGCATTCCTTGCTTCTGACCTAACTGCCAGACGTAAAGCAAGATGGAGTCATGCTTCTGACCTAGTAACAACTAGGTCAGAAGCAAAAAACACACAACGTCATGCTTTAAATATAACAACGAGGTCAGAAGCAAAGAAAGATGAGTCATGCTTCCGACCTCGCTGTTAGATCTAGGAAAGAATGACGCCGCAGATCCTTTCCACTCCACCGCTAGATGTAGTTAACATGATACCATGCTTCAATCTCGCTGTTAGACATAGCTAATGGACTACAGATCCTTTGCTCGGACTGTTAGACGTGAAGCAAGATGAATCATGCCTCTAATCTTGTTGTTAGACTTGTTAATTTATTGACCGGTGATCCTTGCTTCCTAATCTCTACCGTTAGATGTAGCCAAGATGAGCTTCATGCTCTCAATCTAGCTTAATAGACGAGCTATGACGCTGATCTCCTTTGTTTCCCACTCCAGTTGCTAGATCGAAGAAGATGATTCCCCGCCTGACCTCCCGCTATTAGATGCAGTGAGATTTGATGTTCCTTTGCTTCACCCTCGCTGTTAGACGAAGAAGATGAGCCATGCTCGACCTAGCTTGCCAGGATCGCGAAGCACGACGCTGTGATTCCTCGCTTCACCTGAAGGTTAGACGGAAAGCTTCTAGATGGTATGATATTCCCTTTACTCAATCTTAGTTGTTAGATGAAGAAATATGTGATTGATGACTGAAGCTACCAAATTTTGTTCTACTATGGAGATGGAGCTAGTGTAGTAATTGGATGTGCCGTTTAGTGCTATGATTAGAGGTATTTTCTTTTTGAATCATATATTTTGATGATGATGATAGCATTCTTTGAGAATGATGATGTTGGCCATGAAGAAAACTCCGATGACTCATAAATATGTTAAATCCAATGCCCCAAGATGATATTGACGACACTGCCCTCCAGATGCCATTGATGATGCAACCCTCTCACCATGTTGATGAAGAATACCCTTCTCATTAAGGGGAGTGTTGAAATAATGTAACTGGTGAAGAGTGCATCTTATTATTATTGGATTAAATCCCTACTAAGTGGATTAATCATGTCATTATTATTATTATTATTGTTATTGGATAATCCTCAGCATTTGGAGCCAATTCATGTCGTAATTGTATATGACCAAACTGGTTTCTTATGGATTGGTTATCTGGACAATTACAGGCATAATAAGAAGTTGGCCCCCAAATAGCTATTATGGAAGACCCAAAATTAATTAAAGGAGGGTTTACCCACCCAGAGTGAGAGGTCACCCCAGTTGTGACCTTTCACACATACCAATCTTGTATAAATAAGAGTCTAGCGCCCACTTCAAACACACAACTCACTTAGGTTCATTATTATGAGGCGAGTTGCAATTACCAATTGGAGAGGAGAAGAAGAGTGGCACATTCTTGGGGAGGACTATCTGTATAATCGGAGTTATCTCAGCTCCATTGTATAAGCCATTTAGTGATAAGGAAATTTTGTCGGGTTTTCTTCTCAGAGGATTTCCTGATAAATGTTGTGTCTCTTAGAATGTGCATTTCTCAAGGATCTTGTTCTTATTATGCTTCATTCATTGAAATGAAAAGAATGCATCTTCATATAAACATTAACAACTATCTCGGTTTGTCCATTGGATTGAGGATGATAAGATGAGCTATGAGCCACCTGAGTACTCAAACAAGAAAAATAATTCTTTCCAAAATGTCTAGTGAAGATGGGATCTCTCTGGCTCACTTACAATAATCTTTGGGTCATGTAGCTTTTGAACCATTCTAGGAGTGCAAGGGCAATTGTACCGGGCTTTGAAGGGATGAAAGTGCACAAAAGTGTGTACTTGTTTAGTCTATCAACAATCACCATGATGACACTTTTCCTTCAAACTTCGGTAGTAACCCCAGATGAAATCTGATGGAAAACCCTCCTCCTAATGCCGAATTTGGGATGGTCGATAGTTGTAAAAGACTCAGTGGTCTTAATTGTTTCATTAACCATGATGACACTCTTTCCTTCCTTCCATCTCGGTAACCCTGGGATGAAATCCATGGAACCTCCTCCCAACGCTTTGACTCTTTGGGATGGCTATTGGTTGTAAAAGACCCAGGTCTTTAATTGTTTCCACCTTATTTTGTTGGCAAACCAAACATTCTTCCACAAACATTTGTGAACATCATTTTTAAGCCCATCCCAAAAATTCCTTCTTGACCCTAAAGTAGGTTTTTAAAAATCCTGAAAGCATTCTACCAGAGAGGCTTCATAATTCCAATAGTACCTTGTGTTTGAGCTGGGAGTTCTTACATAAAGATCGCTTATTTTTATGTAAGCGATCTTTGTACCTTAGTTAATCATTTTTCCATGTAGATGTTTCTGATGTACTGGAATCCCGCTGCAACCTTGAATGAGAGTCCACATTTTCTATCATTCTTCCTTTCATCCCTCGGCCATTATCGAATCGGGTTGGATAATTGAGATAACATAGAGAAAGGCTCCCTTAACATCTTCATCCTTTCTCGAGAGTGCATGCCACAATATTTTTCTTTCCCTTTTTATAAATGAGTTCTAAATAATAACCCAATATCTTGGTCACCCATTTTTTGTTGGTCTCTAAAGATAATCTTGTTCCAAGAAGTATTTTTGGTGACTACATTTCATGATCGCTTTTGACCTTGAAGTGCCTACTCATTAGGTAAGGGCCATTTCTTCAATGCATGTGTAGTTACCATCATTTCCTTTTCATAAATGGGATTGTGTAAGTCCTTTCCTTGAGTGGCTTGACTTTCAAAAGCAAGAGGCCTTCCTTCTTTCATTAAAAAAACACCACCCATTTCTTGGAGGTATCAGACATTTCACAATAAAGGTTTTAGAAGTCCGTGTGGTTAGAATATAGAAAGTTTTTCTTGGCATCGTATTTCTTGTTCAAAAGATTTAGTTGTCTCCGGAGTCCATGAAAATTCATCCTTCTGTGTAATGTTGTTCAAGGTTGTTATTCTTCCATAGTTCAAAACTTATGGTGAAGACTCCTCAAACCCAAAACCTCTGTGGTTGATTATTCACTGTTTTGAATCGCCGGCCCATCATGGCCCTAATCTTAGTTTGGAATCTACCTTGACAGCTTTATTAGATACAATATGACCCAACATCATTCTCCTTCTACAATTCCCAAAGAAAACATTTGATGGTCGGTATATATTTGTTGCCCAAGTGTAGTTGTAGCACCTTGTCAAATATGTCATACATGCTCCCTCCCAAGACTTCATATAGATTAGTATATAATCAAAAAAAAATACTAACAAAAAATTTCAAGGAAGGGCTTGAAATGGAATTCATCAATCCTTGAATGTGGAAGGTGCATTTGTAAGGCCAAAATGGGTATGACTCAAAATCTATAGTGGATTTATGAGTTCGGATTGTTGTTTTTGGGTTATCTTCTCCCTTCATTCTAATCCGATGATACCGAACAAAGATCCAACTTTAGAAATAGATTGCTCATGTAGTCTTATATCTAACACCATCAATGACGGAATGGGAAACTTATCTAATAATGATCTTGTTGAGCTCTTCATAACTGGACACATATGCCATGAGCCATCTTGATTGAATACCATTATTACTGGTCTGCAGAGTAAGAACTTTGGCTAGGTATAATAATGCCAACCTCTAACATTTCTTCAACCATACACTCAATTTCACTCTTCTGGGCATAAGGGTATCTGTAAGGCCTGATGTTAGGAGGACCACTCCCAAGAATTAGGTGAATAATATAATCATGATTTCGAGTGGGTGGAAGACCTTTTGGAATATCTTCAAATACTTTGGAATGCTTATCAATGATCCCTTGGAGCTATAGGGGAATACATGGCTTAGATGTTTGAACATATAGTGAGCATAGTTGTGCAATTACACCCTGATGCCCATTTTTCAATAATTTTGTCATGCCATTAAATATTATCACCTTACTGGGTTTCCCTGTGATACCCCTTAACTCAATTTCTTTTCCTTCCAATGAAAATTTCATGAAAAGTTATTGAAAATTAAAAGCCACTGTTCCTAATGATTGTAACTATTGGATTCCTAGCATGCCATCAACACCACCCATGTGTATAGAAATCATTGGACTATTCATTACATATTCCCCCATAGTAAGGTTGATCTTATTGCATTTTCCTAAGCAATTGATAGTTCCTCCATCTGCAATCATTACTTGAAACTTTGGCGCTGGATATACAAAGCAATTGAGAGCTTTGGCTAATTTATAGTGAATGAAATTATGAGTACTACCAGAATCAATTAGGACTACTACCTTTTTATTTTTGATATATCCTTCGATATTGAGGGTTTGAGGAGTACTAATTCCAGCCAATGCATTACATGATATCGTGGGAGTCATCTCTTCAGAAGAAATTGCTTCTACGTTTTCATCTTGAGATGGTTCTTATTTTTGTTCTTGTTCTTGTTCTTCTTCCTCTTCACAATCTATGTAGAATAATATCTTCTCACCACACTTATGTCCCTTACTATACTTGTTGTCACACTTAAAGCATAAAACTTTTGCTTTTCTTTCCTCCAATTGAGGTTGAGGTGTTTTAGAATAAGGAACACTATTCTCTCGATACATGTTAGGATTAGTCCTTCTAGTAGCCATAGCCATATTTTTACTTTCAACATTTCTTGCCACGCTAAATGCATTCTCCAATGATTTGGGTTCCCAAAGGCAAACCTCATGTTGAATGTTATCCTTTAAAGTTCCTATGAATACATCAATCAAGTGCTCATCTGGAATATCTGTTACCTTTATATTCAATCTTTGGAAGTTCTCAATG